>VMDO01023347.1:0-31784 GCA_007922755.1 Pedetes capensis | reverse complement strand
AAGGGAGAGAGGAAGAAAGTAAAAATAAAGGAAGGAAGGATGCTGGACATGGTGGCACCCGTCTGAAATCTCAGAGCTGGGAAAACTGAGGCAAGAGGGTAGAAAGTTCAAGGCCAGCCTGGGCTACATATTCTGTCTCAAAAAAAAAAAAAAGAGAGAAAGAAAGAAAGAAAGAAAAAAGAAAAAAAAAAAAAAAAAAAAAAAAAAAAAAAAAAAAAAAAAAAAAAAAAAAAAAAAAAAAAAAGGAAGGAAGGATCTACAGTCTTCACAAGCTTTCCTTCTTCCACTCTCCACTGTAGAAGAGGGCATAGCCATGGGCAGGCAGGGAGAGAGTCAGAACACCGAGGGCATTAGGACCCAGTGATTATGCCCTGCACAGGGCAGAGGAGGGGTGGCCTCTGAAATCCTGAGAAGAAGGGAACACTATCTCTGTTTAGTGGGTTTTTTTTAAGCTTTTCCCTGGTAATCTTCTACTTGGGAAAAACTATCCTTAAAAAAATACAAAAATGGGAAAGTGGCAGAAATGCTTCTTGCAGCAAGATGTTCATTATGGTGTTATGTATATTTATAAGATAAAAGCTCCATAAATGCCCACCACGGGAGAAAGAGATGATAGTACACTGTGGCTCAGAGATTTGAGGCTGGGAAGTTCAAGAGCATGGTACCAGCCTCTACTTAGCATTCATCAAGGGCCTTTGTGCTGCCTTATAACATAGTAGAGGGCAGACATGGAGAGACAGAGCAAGCATGCCAATGTAGGTCTCTCCTCTACCTCTTATAAGGCCGGTAATGCCATCATATGCTCCTCAACCCTACAACCTTATCAAATCCTAATTACTTCTCAGAGCCCCCACCTCCAAATACCATTAACATGTGAATTTGGAGATTAAGTTTCCAATACATGGACTTTTGGGGGAAATATTCAAACCATAGCACATGGCCACACTGGATGCTTGACCATGCTTCCATGCTTAGACCTGGTTACCTATGACTCATATCTGTCAGCTTGTCATACTGTGGGGGCTTATATGTTGCTGTGATGCTGAAAGCTATGCCACTGGTGTCTCAGATACCAGAAGGGCCACCCACAGTGGGCAAGTTTCAGCTGAGCTTCCAGACTAAGACAGACTAGGCAGAAGGACTGGACAGACAACTCTCAAAATAATTAGCCATTGAAAACCCTATGGACAGCAGAGAAGCACTGTCAAATATGGTGCCAGAGAATGAGCCCTCCAGGTTGGAAGACATTCAAAAAATGACTGGGGAAGAGTTGCCTCCTCAAGCTAGAGTTGACCTTAATTATGGAAATTGAGTAAAGCCCCTGGGACATCCATTTGCTGATGTGGCACAATTCAAAATGAGGAAAAACACAGTGGCTGCAACAATGGGCTCAAACATAAAAACAATCATCTGCTTGGCAGTGTTGGGTAGTGTTTCCTTCTGTTGTGCATAGGGTTGCAAAGCTGCTTCCTGACCACTCAGGGAAGTGCAGGGCAGAGGAAACTCCCCCCCCCAGACATATCTGCACACAGTTGTTCTGAGGGTAATATTCCCCTGTCACCAGTGAGATAGCTGGGTAAAGACTTTGCAGATACACAGTAGATCTGATTTTCCCACACGGGCAGATCATCTCTAGATGAACAGGAGGGGCAAGGACCTTCCTCACAGGCACTGAGTGCTTCTGGTCAGAACATCAGTGACCTCACTCTGAGGTTGTATGACTCGTAAACACACCTTTGGGGTGGGGCGCTTGATTACGTGGTGGAATACATTTTAGATGAGGGCCACTCATCTTCAGGACCCCAAAGATAAATGTCCCTGAACATAACTGGGGAGCTGGGGTCACACGTGTGAAGTTGTATGCTGAGTGACATGGTGGAGGCCTGGGATCCGGGGACAGGGCTTTAAGGCAGAGAATGGCAGGCAGTGCGTGGAAGATACACAGAAAGAGAATGTAAGGAAATGCATGTTTTATGCTTTGGTATATTTGCTTCATGTTTATAGTTTTCTGGGGCTGCCATAAGAAAGTCCCATAGGCTAGGTGGCCTAAACAACAAAAATTTATTCTGTCATAGGTATGGGAGTTCAGGATCAAAGTGTTAGCAGGGCGGGTTTCTCTGGAGGCCACCCTCCTGACCTGTCGATGGCCGCTGTCCACCTATGCCCTCATGTGGTCAGCCTTCTTTATCCATTCCTCATATCCTCTTGTTTGAAGGACACCAGGCATGTTGGATTAGAGCCTGCCCTCTGTTAGCTGAACTTTTTATCACTGTGACCAAATAGCTGAGGAAAATAGATTAAAGGAGTCAGGATTTTAGTTCCCAGTTTCCAAGGTTTCAGTTTGTAAAGGGATGGCAGAACAGGACCCATCATGGTGGGCAGGAAACAGAGTAGGGCAGTAATGAGAAGGGACCAGACCCCCAAGGATATGCCTGCATTGCCCTACTTCCTCCAGGCAGGCCTCACAGTCCAGAGTTCCATCTCCCAATAGTCTACACACTTGAACCCACCAATGGATTAAACCATTTGTCAGGTCAGTGCCCTTGTGACCTAGTCAACTTGGTAAATGCCCTCCTAGGCATCCCCAGAGGTCTGCTTTACTAATGTCCTAGGTGCTTCTCAGTCCAATTAGGTTGATAAGCAAGATTCACCATCACAAGTCTATCCCTTGTCAACATGACACCCAAACACATCTTAAATCATGACATTCCACACCTGGCCCTACAAGGTGCCTGTCCATATCCTAAAGGAAAACATACTCTTTGCTTCTTCCAGAGCCTCCACAGTCTTAACAGTTCCCATGCTGCTCAAAAGCTCAAGTTCCAAGTCTCCTCTTAGGCTCAAGGCAACTCTTAGCTGTGAACCCTTATAAAAAGCAAAAATCAAGCTATGCACTTCCAAGATACAATGGCACAGAGTGTACAGCCTCATTCCAAAAGGGAAGAACAGGAGAACAGCAAGGAAAGATCAGACCAAAACAAGATCAAAACCCAGCGGGGCAAACACTAAATCCTGTGGCTCCATGTCTGGCATCCAGGGTACCTGGTGTCATAATGTGAGCTCCAATGGGCTGGGGCAGCCCCATTCCTATGGCCTTTGGCTGCACCCATGTGCACCCATGTGTCCTCTCCCAGGCTGGCTTTACTTCCTGGCTGCCATGAGCTGAACAGCTCTGCTCCACCAGACCCTCCTGCCACAAGGCCCTTAAAACTCTGAAGCCATAAGATACAACAGATAATTCCTCCCCTCAAGTTGTTCATATCAAGTGTTTTGACACAGTGATGAAAAGTCTGACTAACACAGAAACACTCTAAGAACCTAAATTAACTTTAATTACCTCTTTAAAGCTCTCAACTCAAACCCAGCCACATGCTGAGGTATTAGAGTTAGAGCTTCAGCCTTTGGACTTCAGGGGACACAACTCAGTGCACAGCCATGTTCCCATTTTCTTTTTCTGAATAAATACTGTGTGTAAATTTTACAAGTGAATAGGCATTGGGACAGGCAATTGAAACCTGGGAAGAAATACTACTCTATCTGTCCCGGCCTTAATCAGAGACACAATTTACCACAGGCATTGATGATAAGAGCATCGCAATGGTGATCAGTCAATGCTGGTGGCTCAGGCCCGTCCACGCTCAGAGCACTAAAATCCAGCAGACAGCAGGCCGACCAGGCAGGCCCACCATTCTGCTCCAGAGGCTTCTCTTCCTGCCTTCTGAATCTTCCTTAACCCTACTCCAGTCCCAGGGCCCTCTTCATTTTCCAAACTTTGACAAACTCTACCCCACCTCCCAGACCCTGGAAAGCCTCTGGCTTTCCTCCATGGCTTGTCAGAGTGCCCTGAACTCACCAAACATAAGAATCCACCCAAGAAAAGGCACATGGAGTTGTCTGATCGACCCCATCATCAGCCTTGTCATTTTGCTGTAGACACTCTGGGTGGAGTGGGCTGCTTTCTCAACGTTTATTAGCTGGAATTCTCCATCTTTCCATCTGTCACAGCACACATGCCAGAAGTGGCCCAGAATTATGTATGCGTTTGTCCTTTAACTTCCACCCAGGCATGTGCACCAGCACGAGAGAAAAAACCGCATTGCCAGAGGAACCTCCTTGACCTTGCAGCTCCACTACTTTCTAATAGATCATCCTTACCTTCGGTATTTCCCTACCTGTAATAATGGCACCTCTCAAGCAGGGAGTGCGGATGCTGTGAGGGGTCTGGACCCGGGATCCTTCACGATACCCATGGAGGTGTGCTGTGCACCACAGGGCCTTACAGGACCTGCCACTGTGCAGAGGTTACAGACTGAATACCACAAAGAAGCTGGAAGGCTTGCCCCAGAAAGGAATGTTGGCAAACGAAGTTATTTACTTAGAGGTTGACATCTAGGCTGGTCTTTGGGACTTTCCATGCTGTTTGGAAGAATTTTGGCATCCCAAGTATGTGGCGAGAGCTGACCAGGGTGAAAAGCTGCTTCATGTCACTTTTGTTTGGAGAAGTGAAATTTGCTTTCCTTGGAAACGGTGCTGACAGGTCAGTCAAGTAGGAGATGGAGAAGGCTTCCCAGGGACAGCAAGATTTCCAGCAGCCCTCCAGGGGCTTCATGGCAAAAGGGTCAGAAGCAAAGAGGTGCAATGTTACAAGAATGTTGTTGTTGTCAGGTGCTGTCGCGTTGGGTCTGACTCATACCAGTCCTCATAGGGTTTTCAATGGCTGATTGCTTCAGGATTGCTTTGGGAGTGGATTGCCACATCCTTCTGGGTTTGCGGTACTGGAGGTCAAACCTGGGTCCACAGAGAGTGCAATGTGGCCCTCTACCAACTGAGTTAAACCTCAGCCCCTACAAGAATGTTGTTGTTAGGTGCTGTCAAGCTGTGTCCAACTCAGCGACTCTCATAGGGCTTTCAATGGCTGCCTGTTTCAGGATTGCTTCAGGAGTGGATTGCCACATCCTTCTCCCACTTTTGCAGTGCTGGGAATTGAACTCAGGACCTCAAGAGCCTGCAGAGCAGCACTCTACCAACTGAGCTAAATCCCAGCTCCCTTACAAGAATATGTTGTTTAAAAACAATGCCAGTGTTACATTTCCCCACCCATTATAAACATTCTATAAGCCCATAGTAGAATACTAGAAAACTAAAGAAAAGCCTGTGAAGAGATGAAAAACCGCCGATAATCCCACCACCCAGGGACAACCCTGTCTTAACCCTACGAGCATCTTTCTGCACCTAGGATTCCTTCTAACCATGTTTTTATATCTTTTCTGCATAAATTTAGATAATTTGAGTAAAATCTTCTCCAACTAAAAACACTCTTTGAAGCCCTCATTTGAAAGGGTACCTACTATTCCAACCACATGCTGGCCACTTTCAGTGCCCCCAGCCCTTTGAAATGTAGACAATAATGGTGTTCCCTCATAGGGCTATGTCTTAGTCTATTTGTGCTGCTAGAAAAAAATACTGGAGACTAGGTAATTTATCAAGAACAGATATTTGCTTTTTCACAGCCTGGAGGCTGGGGGAGCCTGAGGACAAGGCTCACACAATCGGGCAAGGGCCGGATTGCTGCTTCCAAGGTGTTGCCTTATTACTGCATCCTCCTGAGGAGACAGATGTGGTGTCCTCATGAGCAGAAGGGCCAGAAGAGGTGCAAAGGGGCATGAACACCTTCTGTCAAGCCCTCTGAGAAGGACAAAGCATCCAGCCACACAGGCAGGTCCCTCGGGACTCAGTCATTCAGGAGGGCAGCACTGGGGACTGAGTTTCCTTAGGCATGGCGGAGGGAGCCCCGGCATTCAGACCACAGCAGGCTATTTAGGAGGATAAGCGAATGAACACCTGTAAGCCTGGCAGGCTGCTCTCTGTGCACAGGACGTCCTCAGCAAGTGATGATGGATCGTCACAGTTCTCATCCTTCGGAGCCAGGCACATTCTTTGTTCTAAGTCTTAGGTCTGTTCTTTGATAACCTCCTGGAGTTGTATCCCAGCCTTTGTCTCCACAAGGGCTCCTATGCGGCCAAAACTGGAAGTGACCTCATTCCTCCCGAAGCCTAGGAGGCTGCTTAATTTGTAAGCACAGGTGTCAAGGACAGATCGGGGCCCCTGGTGGTCACAGGCCCATGATGCGCTGTAGGACCCCTGCCTCTGGAGTGGGGGTGGCCCATTGGGTGTCCATCCCCTTTCCCTGCAGCCCTGCTCTGGCTGTGGGCCTCACTTTCCAATCTCCAGTAGCGCCCTGCCTGGTCACCCGTCCATGAGGCTCTGCCAGTCGGGGGCTGGCTCTTCCTGCCTGGAGTCCTTGAGTCTCTGCCTGGCATTGCCCAGAGCCTGGCTGTAGTCTAGCCTCCTGTCATGGGGCTTTGCCCAGGTGGCTTGCAGGGTCTCAGCCAATCCCCCGCTCCGTGGATGGGATCTCAGAAGTAGGCCATGGGACTGGAGCAGGTGTGGCAGGCACCCTGAGAAGCCAGCTCTGCTTTGTCCTTTGAGTGCTGTGTGGGCGCTGCTTAGGTGGGGCTTGGGTTTGTCCCCAAAGTGTCCCTGGATGATGGGATGCTTCCTGGGGCTTGGGGCCAGGTAGTGCAGAGTGTCAGGCAGTGAGCACAAAAGTTTTGGACAGAGCTCTCCACAGGTGACTCTGTCATCACCATCACTGTGAAGATGTCCCCAGACCTTTCTTAAAGTCAGCAGCAACTCCTCCGGGTCCCTAGATGCCTCGATTTCACCTCCCTGTTCCAGTAAAGTTCCTGCCTGGTGGAGTCTCCTCCTCCGGCCACCCCATGCTTCCCAGGCAGGCTTCCCAGGCAGGTGGGAACCAGCTTTCTCCCTGCCCCCTGTGCGAGCAGATTCCTTTAGGCATGGTCACTGGCCCCGCTGGCCCGGGGAGGGGCAGGCAGCACCACATGCTGCTTCCTATACCTCGCAGACCCCGCCCCGGGGTGGATAACATGGCAGCATTGATTTTTATTTTAGTGCCCAATAAACTCTTGGTTAAACTAAAAACTGCTGAGAGAACTCATCCTCAGCTCCTGCCTTTCCCCTTGAGGGTGGGGTTAAATTCATTGTTGTGGTCACTGTGTTGTAACCTCCACGCCACCACACTCTCTTTCTTTCTCTCTCTCCAGTACTTGGGGGTAGAACCCAGGGCCTCACACATGTTAGGCAAGTGCTCCACCACTGAGCTGCACCCCTGCTGAGTCTCAATTTTCCTCTTTTCTTCCCTTCTCTTTCTCTTCCTGTCCTTTCCTCTCCTCTCCTCCCTGCCCCCCTTGTCGTCTTTTCTTTTCCTTGTTTAAGTGCTAGGGGTTGAACCCAGGGCCTCCCAAATGCTAGGCAAGAGCTCCTCCCTCTGAGCTGTACCCCCAGCTCCTTTTTCACTTTGGGTCAGGGTCTTGCGGAGTCGCACGGGCTGCCTCTGGCCTGGAACTCACCATCCTCCTGCCTCGGCCTCCAGAGTCACTGAGATTACAGGGGCTGCCTCAGCACCAGCTCGTCTTTTCTTTTTTCTCCCGTCAACCCTTCTGAGTTGTGACTGAGGGGCTCCAGAGCAGTTTCCCTTTGCTGAGGGTCTGTAAGAGCTGTCATCATGCCCTGTGAAGGGGTACTCAGATGGGGGCCTGAGATTTCAAACTGCTTTATCAGTGTTAAGGGAGACAGTGGGGTCCTCAGTAGATATGCAGGCCCCAGCCCTGCACTGGGGCTGTGTGGAAGAACTTGGTCCTGCCTGGAGAAACAACTCAGAGCTCAGGTGCGACAGGTCACCTGCCCTGCAGCCCCAGCTTTCTCAGCTGTGCTTCCTGCCCATGGAGCCACAGAGAAGAACTTTTCAGACTTTTAAAAATCGAATTTTTCATCAAGCTAATACCACAATCCTGATATTAGAAAGACAAATTGCCAATCTTATATGTAAATGTATGTGATCAATTAAAAATGCTTCTCAGCTTGGTGTGGTAGTGCATGCACACCTTTAATCCAGGAGACTCAGGAGGCTGAGACAGAAGGATCACAAGTTCGAGGCCAGAGGCAGCCTGTGCAATTTAGTGAGACTCTGTTTCCAATAAAAAAAGGGAAAAATGGGCTGAGGGTACAGCCCAGTGAGAGAACACTGGCAAAGTATGTGTGAGGTCTGGGGCTCAACCCCCGAATACCATGGAAAAACAAACAAAAGAAACAAAACAAAACCCCTTCTTCTCACACTGAGCCCTATGGAAAGGTGGGGGTGCTCAGTTGAACGAGGAGGAGGCCGAGAGCCACAAGCAGCTTCTATGACTAACTGATCGCTCCGTGGCTGGTTTGTGGTTTGTTCATTACTTTCTGGGGCTTCGCTTGCAGAATGGGGAGTTTCCAGGGAAAATGACCCTGGGGCTTACACGGCTGGGAGGACAGTTTTATTTTGGTCATTGAGAGGTCCAATGGCTTTGATCAAAGAATCGGGCTCATAGGAGTCTGTAGCCCAGGCAAATGGTCCCCAAGTGCACAGTGTGAGTTCCTGAGACCTGCTGGGTCCCTTTTGTTTTGGTCCAGGTTGCTCTGGGAGCCAAGGGCCAAGCACATCAGGTACATCATGATAGGTGTTCGGTAGGCACCTGCTCTCCTAGACTGGGGCTTTGGATTGGGAGAGGAAGGTGGGGCAGGGCTGAGGCACCAGTGATGGCTGCTTCATTATGCCAGACTCTGAAGGACTTGAAAATGGAAAGAAAACAGTCATGCAGGTGGGTGTTGATTGATTTACTTAGAAATAAAAATGAATGCTGAAAAAAAAAAAAAAAAAAAACATGCAGCCATCCCAATAACAGTAGTCCACTGATGCCACCCCCAGCCTTCCAATCAATGACCCACGTCCGAGGAGCGGAAGGCCTGCACACACACAGCTAGAGGGCCTTCAGTCTAGGGTCCTCAGAACGTGACATGTGCTAGAGAAGGGCTATGCCTTGTCACGATGGTAAGACCGTAATTCACAAACAACCTGGGTCGGCCTCGAGGGAGCCTGGCGTGCTCCAGGGCTGTTTGGCAGCCTCTCATCAGCACACCTGCTCACCCTGGCTGGTGGGCTCCAGGGTCCACGGATACAGGTCACCTGGGTGAAAATGGTCAGGCAAGGGCTCGTAGCCATGTCCTCAGGCACTTACAGCAGGCCCTGCTCCGGAGGAGGGCTTCTGCCCTGTGTGTGGAAGGTTGGTACCTAGTGCCAGTCATTCAAAGTCTCTTGGAAAAATAACACACTGTGTTCAGTGCTTCCAGTTGCCTCTCTGACCTTAAAAATCCATTCAGGCACTAAAAGTTTGCACTAGATATCCTCCGGAGGTCTGCATGGGCAAATCCTGCAGAACGGGGCCCCCAGTTAGCACAGCTGGCACTGGGATCTTTGGGGTCTTTAAGCACTCAGCAGCAGGAAGGAATCCAGCAACAGATCCAAATCCTTTCCTTTGAATTGCTGGAAATATGGTCAGCTACATTCTTGCACTAGTTTAAAATCTGCAGATTTTTTTTTTCCCCAATGAATGACAGTCTTTAAACAGGAAAGAGGCTCAGGTTAATAGCGAGTGCTCCAGGGTAACAAAGCATTCCGCAAGTGTAAACGTATACATGTTCCTTTCTTATGTGGTAATTACAGAAACACCAAGAACTTTCTTTTCCAGAGCACATTCCTGGACCCAGGCCTGGAATTCAGATCTAGGCTCAAGAATTTGAATATTTAACGTCCCCTCCCCCAAGTGGTGCTGGTGACCTATTAGGTTTGGAATCCGCACCTGAGGCAGGATTTTCCCCCTCCCTTTGGCTTTAGAAGGAGCAGGGGACGTGAAGAAAATGTCATTAGTGCAAAGCCAAGCGAACTGCTTTTTCTGGAGAGACGCCATTGCTGTGCTCTCTTCCATAGCCCCGAATTCAGCAATCATTGTATTAAGGGACAAGGCTCCCATGGGGAGCAGTGAGAGCAGGGTTTAGTCACCATGGGAGCTTTGCCCAAAGTGCTGCACCCTGCTAGACAAGGAGCCTGTTGATGGGCTCTCCCTTCCTTCATTCCTTCTTTCCTCTTGCTCTTTCTTTCTCTGTCTCCTTCCTTCCTTCCTTCCTTCCTTCCTTCCTTCCTTCCTTCCTTCCTCTCTCCCTCCCCCTCCCTCTCGCTTTCTTTCTTTCTTTCTTTTTCTTTCTTTCGTACTTACTGAGGGGGTTGAACCAGGGCATACTTTGTGCATACTTCCCAAGTGCCCCCGCTACTTAGCTGCACCTCCAGCCCCTTTTCTACTTTTTATTTTGAGATGCAGATCTTGCATCTATCTCAGAGTCCACCTCCCAAGGAAGCTGACCTGCAACACCGAGCCCCTGAGCCCCTGCTTATGAAATCTATGAAGTGGGTTCCCGGGACCCATGTCTACAGAAGTTGGGGTGTGAGGATATTTTGGGGGAACAAGGTACTGTATTCGTGAGGCTTCTCCAGAGAAACAGAACAGCAAGACTTTTATAGAGACCCATGAGACGAGATTTTCTGCAGGAACTGGCTCATGGCAGATCATGGGGCTCAAGGAATCCCACCATCCGCCATGAGGCATAATCCAGTTGGAGGCTGAGGACCTGAGACCCAGGAGCCTTGTGTCCCAGGGCAGGGCAGAGTGCCCCTCCCCAGGTGGGGAAGAGAGAGTGTTTGCCTTCCTCTGCCTTTTTGCTCCATTCAGGCCCTCAAAGGATTGAAGGGTTCCCCGCCCACTCGAGGGACAGCATCTTCTTTCCTCAGTCTCCCAATCCAAATGCTAATCTCTTCCAGAACCTCCCTCCTAGCTGTCTAGAGGCAATGTTGGAGCAGCAATCTGAGTGTCCCTTAGTCCAGTGCAGTTGGTACATGATCAGCCATCACAGGTACCAGGCTTCACAGATTCATGGGAGGTGCTGCAAGTGTGAAGCATCTGTGGTTGAGTTGGGAGGAGGATTTGCGTGTTTGGGGAGAGGGAAGGTGAGATTCTCTGAGTGGGCAGAATCTTAAGGCAAAGGATCCACACGTGCTCATATCCACACTCCATCGCCTTACAGCACTGCGGAGCTCTGTAACCACATCTTCTGTGGGGTTCCCTGCAGCCAATCTGGGGGCCTTCGGAAAATATTAATTTTCAGTGAAAGGAAATAAAAAATAAGAAAAATATCCAAGTCATTGACCCAGAAATACAGCATCACTGGGTTTTCATCATGGAGAAGACAAGCCTCCTTGTAATGATAAGTTTTCAAAAGAGATTCCAGAACTCCAGCCCAGGGGAAGCAGAGTGAGGCTGCAGAGAGGGGCTCAGAAGGAATGAGCTCTGTGGGGGGGTCCGGCCAGGCCCAGCCCCTCTGGCGGAGGGCACTGGCAGGGAAGGGCCATGGAGGCAGACTTTCTTCTTGAGTTCAGTTGACTTGACACTTTTGTGTTCAGATTTGAGATATTTTTGGAGGCCTGGGAGTGGGAGAAACACGTGATCTCTTTTTCAGATAATTACTCCTGCCCTGTTTTTGTTTAAGTTCTTGGAAGCTCAGAGTTGCGGCCTGAGAAGTGACGAGGCCCCAGTGGGCGCCATGGAGCTCAGCTCTAGAAAGGGCAGGCCCAGGCCAGGCATCCAGAGGCGGCCTTGTCACGCCTGCAAACAGGTGCAGGAATCCAGGCAGCAGCCAGACAGCCTGACACAGCACATGGGAACACCAGGGGCCAGCTTTTCTTCTCCTCTTCTTTTTGGACACTGATGGGGAATGTAAGGACAGACAAGACATTGCCCGCACCGGCACCCAAGTCACAACTGCTCTGGAAACAAGGGCACAGTCAGCATGCTGACTTCCACCCCAGCTACCCAGAGCAGGGCTGGTGGGACCCTCTGGTGAGACTTGGGCAGGAGCAGCAGACTGGAGTCTGCTCAGGAGAGCCTGCCTGGCAGAGAAGGAACCCAGCCTGCTGGAGTCACCCAGGTTCTGAGCCCGCAGGCCGGCTCACCAGCATTAGCTCCTGCTCAAGGCTAGCATATGGCGCACCTTGAGAAGTGCAAATTCTTGTAGCTAATTGTAGGGAATGCCTGCAGCCGTAGCCCTGTGGTATCCGATGGGCCTAGTTAGTACTTGGACGGGAGACCGCTTGGGAACACCAGATACTGTATGCTTGGGGGAAGGACCCAGCAACTGCCTCCCCCAAATCAATCTGCCATTGAAAACCCTATGAATAGCAGAAAAGCACTGATAATAGTGTTTCACTTGTTGTATGTAGCATCACTATGAGTTGGATACCGACTTGACGGCACCTAACAACAACAATTGTAGGGAGGAAGGGGTGAGCAGGCAGCTGGGAGGCTGGATGGCCTTGGGGCCCTTTCATGCTCTGGCCCTGACCAGCAACTTGGGGGCACTTCCTTACTAGTACAAAGGCCTGGTAATAGGCCCCGCCTCCCCACATTGCTGGGTCTGTTCCTGTGACCTCTTTCCTACCCTCCCTTATGGCTTCTTTCCTGGCACCCCCTGCCTAACCCGGTGTCTCTTGGGGTGGGGTCTCCTGGAGGGCAGGGAAAATGTTTGCTTCACCTCCCCGCAAGGCCTCAGTGCCCAGGAAGCCTTTGCCTCAGGGACTGAATGTCCGGCCCCTTCTGCTATGAGAAATGAGACTGCTACTACTTTACGGGCAGTTTGGGGTTTCACAAAAAAGAGGTTCTTGACCCTCCTTGTGGGGTGGAGTGGGAGCATGGCCTAGGCCCTTTGCTCCTCTGCGATAAAATGTGGGGTTGGCTGTCTGTCCCCTCCTTTGACTGGCTGACTTTGGATCCAGGGCCTCAGTGTTTCTGATGGCTGCTTTGAAAACAGTCTTATCAGGGATGGTTTTTCTTGCTCTGCTTTTCCCCATCCATGACAAGCCTACGTTTTCCTGCTTCCTGGCAGAGAGAAGGGGAGGGCTGGGGTGAATTAGGACAGCTGTTGGGAACTGTGCTCCAGGCCTTGCCCTCCCTCCTCCTCCAGGTGGGATTCCAAGGCACTTGCTGCAGGTGTTAGATGCTACCTCTGCCCCACTCCTGCCTGAGGTAAGGAGAGGAGGTTTCCTGGAACTGTCTTCCAGGTGCCTGAGGCTACAGGAAGAGGTGTTGATGAGCTTCCTTTGTGACTGTCCTGGAGGAACAGCACTTGTAATTTCTGCACAGGAGCATGCACTTTTCAGAGGCATGATGTCCATTCCCTAGAGTTTACAGATGGGGAAACTAAGGCTGAGGCTGAGTGGCCAGCCATCTGAATCTTGGGGACCCACAACCTGTTGGGCTTTCCTCTTCTGAGAGTCCCTCTGCTGGACGGGACCTTTCTTCCTGTGTGCCTCTGGCCTCCCTAAATCCTGCTCCTTTGTCTCAGCGCACTGTAAGAAGTCACGTGACTTCTGAAGGCTTCTCTGACACCCTCCCTCCATGAGCTGGACGTGGCAGGGGCCTCTCATACATCTTAGGCTCTCTTGTCATGGCCACGTGCTTTGTGTCTGCGCAGCCCCCCTCGGATTGTAAACTGCGGAAGGGCAGGGGAGGTCTTGCCCCCAGCACGCAACAGCTTTAGACACACTGAATCAAAGAATGAGCTGGTTTTGCAGGAGCCAGGACTCGAACCCGCCTCCCCAGGTGCACTTCCACCGCCCTGAGCCGGTGAGCCTCCTGAACGCTGGGAGCCTGGGCTGCCCAGGGGGCCTAACAATTCCCGGTCCCCACTGCGGCCAACGGAGCTTGGGGGGGGCGGGGAGGTGGGTCCGGCTCGCGTCCCAGGGGCGCACTGGCCAGGGCAGGGATCCCGGGCGACCGACGCCTGCAGACGTGCGACACTGTGCGGGCGATGAGGCCAGGTGACCGTCAGGGTTCCGGGCGCGGGCCGCGGCGATTGCCCGCGCCGCCTCGAGGGGGCCCTGCGGCGGGCGCGGGCCGCCAGCCAGGAGGACGGGCCCGCCCGCGCGCTGCTCGGCGCCCAGCCTCGCCGCGGCCATCGCCCCGCCGGACCGCGCCTCGGGCTCGCCCAGGTACGGGGCCGGGGCCGGGAAACGCGGCGGCCGCCGCTGTGCTCTTTGTCTCGGGGACCGGGTCGGGGTGCGCAGGCACCGCGGGCCGGGCGGAGGGGCGGGCGCGGGCCAGGCCGGGGCGCACCGGCGTCAGCGCTGGGAGCGCACGGTGCGGGGCCGGAGAAGCCGGGTCTGCGGACGCGGCCGGGTGCGGGGCCGGGTCGGTGCTCGCGGCGCCCGGGTGCCCCGCGCGGAGGGCGGGCGGGGGCGGAGCGGCGCTGTCGCGGCCCGCGGACTTCGCTCCCGGGGACGCGTCCGGCACTCGGCGGCCCCGGGGAGGCTCAGGACGTCGCTCTCGCTCCTTGCAGGCAAGTGCTGTCGCGCGGCTGCGCTCTCCCGCCCCCCGGGGTGCTTGGGAGGCAGGGGGTCCTTGCGGGAACGGCGGGGGGAGAAGGGGGTTCCCGCGCCAGGGACACCTGTGACACGTGTCTCCTGCATGCCGGCGCGGTTGCTGACAGGCAGGAGGGAGGGTCTCAGGCCCCTCGGCCTGTGGGCGATGGCGCTGTGCTCTGACCAGTGAGACCCGGGTCCCTGCTTGGAGTGACCTGAGACTCTGCGCCGCGAGAAGGGACCTGGGCGCCGTCCCTCTTTCCCCCAGCATTTTCCAGACTGTCAGCCGGTGACCCGGAGCTCCCAACGGTGCCTGGAAAACAAAAAGCACCTCCAGAGCGTGGGCAGCCGAGGCCACTAACAAGAGTGGTCACAGCCCTTCTGGAGGCTCCGCGGCTGACCTACAGCCCACTCACAGTGTGACTTCTGAGGTGGTTTTCCTCCGTGGCTTCCCCTGCTCCATGCATGGTCGTAGAGGCCTTTTAAAATATACTGAAAAGTACGGACGCAGAAATCAGCACGTTGTGATGTCCCCCACCCCTCCAGAACTACCCTGTGCACGTTCTGGCCTATTTCCTTGAGGCTTTTTGGTATGTCTCTGTTAAATCTTTTAAAAGTGTTTTTAGCTCTTTCCCTTTTACATGAGATTTGCGTGGCCTTGTGATTTGATTCTCCTCTCTTTGGGGCCTGTGAGGTTATATTTGCAAATCAATCAACAAGTATTAAAAAGGGCTTTTCTGTGCTGGGGCCTTGAGGGCCAGGAAGGGGTGGGAGTGTCTGCAGCTGGAGGGGGAGGAGGCCAGGCCAGTACTCAGAGCTGGAGCGGCACATGGCAGCAGCTGAGGTGGGTGCTGGGAGTTGGCTGGTTGTGCTGGCAAGAGGCCAGACCTCAGACAAAGTACTGGTGACCTCCCAAAGTCATAGGCAGCAAAGAGTGCTGATTATGTGTGTGCGCTAAATGCTTTGTAGGTATTCATTTCATTTCACCCAAACAAAACTCTTGGAGGGAGTTGGGGTTATTGGGCCATTTTACAGATGGGCAAAGAAAGGCTGAGAATTTGCCCAAGATGTTGAAACGCGGTGGGGGAGCCACCCAGAACTCTGGGGCAGCACTGTGGGGTTCTTGGGCCGCGTTCCTGGCTGCCACTGCTGGTCTGACTGTGGATGGGGTTGTAACTCGTCCTGACAGGAGTTCCTCAGCTGAGGATGCCAAGGCTCTCAGCAGCTGCAGTTATTTCTTTAAAAACCACCAGGAAGATAGAAAAGGCAGTAGCCTGGGGAACAGCCTGCTACTGAAAGCAAGTTGATTAGCTTTTACAAAGTATCCTCTCACACCCAAAGTTTTGAAATTGGGCTACTTGCCAATGTGACCCCAGAGCTAAAGGGCAACATGTCAAAAATATGTTCCTGGGCTGCTAGAGGTGTTGTGGGTGAGGTAACAATGACCTGGGACGGAGGCAGTTAGTCCAGAACACAGAGTGGAAGAGACCCAGGGGGAAGATTTTCGACCGTCTGGTAATCACAGCTCGGATCTGTCCAGTGCTGTGCACACAAGACCCACTTTCCAGATGAGGAAAATGGGGAGCAAATTTCCAAAGTCCAGGAGCTATTAGGGGTCTGGATGTGCCCCGTCTTCTGGCTCTGCACCCTGGCTCATCCTTCCTAGGATGAGCCTGCTGTAAATCCCTGTGTGCAAGGGAAGCCTCTTGTTCCCACCCCAGGACCCCGCATCTGAACTTGCGTGTGGGAGCTGGGGGGCATCGCAGCAAGAACACTGTGTCTTTCTGGGAGCAAAAAGCCCTGTGCAGATCTCTGCCATCTCCTGGGTGGCCAGAGGCATTTCCTGAGTGAGTACCTCAGGAGTCACCAAGGATCAAGGCCTTGGGTGTTCCTTGCAGGAACTCCTATGGACTTTTTAGGGAGTGTGTGCCTGTGTGTGTGTGTGTAGGTGGGGGGCGGTCTGTTGGGTTTGCTTTATGCAGCAGAAGCTGGGGTGGATGAGGAGGGTATGGGCCACTGCAGGACCCCATCCCTTTCCTGTAGGACCCTGGTAAATTCTGGGGGTGGGGGAATTATTTCACTTGGACAGTGATCTAATGACTAGAGCCAGCCCCGTCTACCCAGAGTCCTCTGCTGCCTTCTCTGTTGATCCAGAATAAGGGGATCTGGTTATTTGGTTAAGGTGGCATTTGGCTAACTTAACCCTCCTCTTTGTTTCCCACAGTAAGTGTGAGAGACAACCAGAGCGCGGTTTCTTTTAACTTCCACAGTGAAGCAGTGAGTGGGTCACCGTGTGCCTTCACCCTCATGGGAGTCTCCCTGTGGAGCTGGTGTTTAAACACCCTAGTGTGGGCTGCCAGGGGTATGCACTCCATGGAAAGGACCCAGACCTGGGTGCTGTGCATCAGTAGAGTGCTTGCCTAGCACACACAAGGTCCTGGGTTCAATCCCCAGCACTGACAAAATAAAATGAAATCACATACGGAGACTAGAAATCACTCCCACTAAAATGCTGCTGAGCATGTGCTCATTCTCAGAGTCACCTAGTATTTTGGATCATGTTTCCTGCCCCTCCGGGCCCTGTGTCCTTGCATACATGGGGGGGAGGGCGGTTGAGGGGAGATTGATTTCCTTCATGTTCTATTTCTTGCAAAACAGGAAACTTGTATCTCCAATTTTCTTGAACTTTCTGTTTGAGTTCTGTGCATTGGGAGCATGTGAGCGCACATCTGCTGTTGTGGGGTGGGACAGAGTGCTGAGCTCAGAGGCCCTAGCGGGTTCCCGATGTCCAAGTGGCAGGTCCTCCTTGAGGAACATCCGGCTGTCTGGCTCCCAAGCTCACAGGAAACCCCTGGGCCCCCGGTGTGTACTGACCCTGGCACAGTCCTGCTGGGGTCCCTTACCTGGTGTTCAGACACCAACCTTGGCTGTCTCTGCCACGTAGGAGGGGGGAGGCCACTGAAGACAAGGGTGACCAATGAGTGTGACCATCTCATTTGGGTGTGATGGATGGCACAGGTTAGAAGCCATCTGCATGCCCCACCTTGTCAGGGAAGTGGACAATTCTTGATTCTTGACGGTCATCATAATGACCTATAGATGCTTAAGAAGAATTATGCTAATTTTTTAAGAGGGCGGCCTTACCCTAGTAATTTTGTGTTAATATTTTTTCCCAAATGGGAAGAATTTATGAAAGATTATACTGAAGGAGTCCATGCCAGTGAGCTTGAAAATGTTCTCTTGTGGAACATCCCTGACCAGTTCAGTGGGTGCTCCTTGGAGCACTCAGGGAGCAGGGTTATCTTTGTCCCCACCCACTGGGCTTGGCAGGTACTTGCCTGCCTGTGCTGGTTTGAGACTCTGTCCGGGATCTGATTGTTGCCTAGCCCTGTAAGGCCTCCTGATTGTGTCTGTTTTCTGGACGGGGCGCTGAGTCTCGTCCAGGTGAAGTGACCTGCGTGTGTCATGGGATAGCAAGCTCTGGATGTGACTCCAGATCTGTCTACAGTGCTAGGAGCTGTTAGTGAGAGAAGGGCTTTCCCCATCCCAACCACTCAGCCCCCTCTAGGGCTGGCCTAGGTCCTGAGCTGGTGGGACTGGCAGCCCTGCGGCCAGGGCTCCAGCCCAGCTGCTTCCTTAGACAGTGAGGCTGGCCTTCTGTGAGTCTCCCCTTCCTTCCTTTCAGCTCTAATTATGGCTCGTGTGAAGTTGCCGGCCCTTCCTCCTACTTTCCTCTTTCGGGAGAGGTAACGGCGTTCACGCATCCTCTGCAGGCTGGCCTTGCTTCTGCCTCTGAGATATTAGAAGACTTCTTTGCAGACCGACTGCAGCTGCCCAAAGGTGTCCTGGTGAACAATTATGAGCACTAAGCCCTGCCCTGCCAAGCCACACTGAGTGGCACCAGGGGACTCTTTGAAGGAACCGAAAGGTGTCACCTTCTTCCACCATGTCTAAGCAGCCACGGTGTGACGTGGCACCTTTTGGGTGTAGATTTTATGAAGCTGCTGTGAGAAATAGAAACTGTTCCTTGCTGTTTTGAACACACCAGGATGCAGTAGTGCTAGCTGCAAGAAGGAGAGAAAGAGTTTGCTCTGGGCTTGCTGGGCAGGGCTGCCCAGGCTGCCTGCAGTTGTTTCTCTTACCGGAGAGCCTGGCCCCTCCAGGCTCCATGGGGCCAGATATTTCCCACCAGAGGGTTCAAGAATCTGTGATTCCCTAGTACCTTGGAGGCAGCTGCGGCTTGCTGCATTTCACTTACTGTGGGCTGCACAATCAACTGCGCAGGCTCACATCTGGCTGGCCCTGCAGGCGGGCGGCCCTGGGGCCACGCTGGGCCATTAGCCAGGGCGTCTGTGTCTGTGCACATTCCTTCCAGAACAAAGGCCTCCCTGGCCTGGAGCTGGCGCGCCTCTCCACTCTGTAATCCATCACCTTTCCTACTGAGTTCTCTGGCGCCCACCCCTCTCACACTGGCCACTTTGGAGTGGGATCAAAGGTGTGTTCAGGCAGGGAGGCAGTGAAATAGTCCAGGCTCTGGTGTCTCACAAACCTGGGGCTGAGCTCCCCCTTTGTCCTGGGAGGTCTGGCCACTCCTCACCTGCAGCCTGGGGCGCACTCCTGCACGGAATCCTGAGCTCAGGTGGGAACTAGGGCAGGGTGCTGTTTTGGGTGACTGAGTCACTCTGCTTGCTGGCCCCAGGCCCAGTGCTACTTTGATCCTGCTGAATTCCCATGGCCCCAGGGGTCTGAAAAGCACCAGGCCTACTGCTGGGAAGACTTCCTGGTTCTTGGAGGCGTTATCTGATTCCTGGCGGGTGACAGATGCACTGGGCCCAGTGATGGGCACAGGTGTTTCCCGCCCATCTCCTTTGGAAAGGCCTGTAGAGTCCGGTGTCCAGGGTTGGAAAGGGAGGCTTTGTACACATGATGGCTGGGCTGTAGCTCAGGGAGGGAGGGGGTCTCTGAGCTGTATAGGAATGTGACTGGCATCTGTCATCTGTGCTCCTCAGGGAGAAGCAGAACACCTCCAGATAGTGGCTTTCTAACTTTGCTTTGCTTTTGAACTGGCTTTTTGATGAATTTTCTGCAAAATATGTGCTCATAGTAGACTTGGTTATGGTTAGAAAAACCGGGTTGAGCTCAGTTGGTAGAGAGCTGGTCTCTGAGGTGCTGGGTTCCATCTCCAGCACTGCAAAAACGGGAGAAGGATGTGGCAGCCCACTCCCAAAGCAATCCTGGGACAATCAGCCAGTGAAAACCCTATGACGGCTGCTATGAGTCGGACATGACTTGACGACACCTGACAACAACAACAAGAAGGAGCAGGAATGATTTCCTCCACATATCAGCCCCTCCCGTGTCAGTGAGCTTTCACCATGGTGGCAAATACCTGAGAAAATCAGCTCAGAAGAAGGGAAAGTTTATTTCGGCTCTTGGTGCTCAAGACCTCAGTCTATTAGAGCCAGGAAGCAAGGGACAGAGCGGAGGGACCAGGGTCCCAATGTCCTCTTCAACGGCACACCCCCAGTGGCCTAACTTCCTTCCACTAGACCACCTCCCAATACTGCCACAGGCTGGGGACCAACCTTGGAACACATGATTGTTGGAGGACATTTCAGATCCAAATCCGAGCACCCCAGCCACCGCCATTTTAACCTGCTTGTGCCTGGGGTGCTCTGGGCTCCTGAATTCACCTAGCTGAGGTCCTACCATCTGTATCATTTTCTGTCCTGAGTTTCAAAATCCCTGTGGCAGTTTAAGCATTTCCCAGTCTGTGAATAACTCTGCATCAACTGGACTGCTGAGGACAACATGGGGTGCTCTGTGACCATTTGGGCCTGTTCGTTCCTTGGTCATTGATGTTCTGTGTGCATATTTGCACAATTGGAAAGATTTCTAGTGGGTCAGAGAGTACCAACAGTTTTTTGGTAATTATTGTGGTAAAATACACATAGGATAAAATTTAACATCTTAACCATTAAATGTGTAGTTCAGTGTCCTCGCGGACATTTGCCTCGCCGTGCCACCCAGCTCCACCATCCAGCTCCAGAGCTCTTTTCATCTTGCAAGTCCATAGTCTGTATATTAAATGCTACCTCCCAGTCTGTCCCCCAGCCCCTGGCAGCTGCCATTCTGCTTTCTGTGAATCAGACTCTTCTGTGGACCTCACAGACACAGTGTTTGTCTTTTTGTGGCCTATTTCATGTAGTGTAGTGTCTTCAAAGTTCATTCGTGTTGCAGCTTAGGTTAGAACTTCCTTGTCAGGGCTGAGTTATATTCCATTGTATAGCTGCACCACATCTTATTGGTTCCCTTATCAGTTGATGGACCTTTTGGCTGTGAAGAATAACGCTGCTGTGAACAGGGACACACAAGTCTCCGCTTTCAAGGATAGCCAGAAGTGAGCCCCAGCTTCCTGGAATTCCTTGACAGGGCTGAATTACAGCTGAGACGCTGATCCTCACAATGTCCATCTTCTGTCCTTAAACTCGGCTGGGTTGGCGCCCACAGCATAAAAACCAGGCCTGCAGGAAAAGGGAGAGGGAGCCTTCTTACCAAGCTATTTTGACAGATTGTGTAAACTTGGTGATTAATGGAATGAGAAAGCAGGAAGAATGTCTTTCATTAAAAAAAAAAAAAAGAGCCTTCGGGCTGCTTGGTTTTATTTTCAATTAAAAGGGTCTGATTTTGTTTCTGGAGAGTGGTTTTAATTTGGATAAATGGTTCAGTCTGGGAACCACATGTCAGAGTTTATGATCTATGGGTGCAATTACACAGGGTTTCCTTGCCGCTTTTTGGAGGGAACTGCAACAGAGCCTGGCCTTGCTCTGGTTTGGCCCTGGTAAAGGGCGCTGGAGGCCCTGAGTGCTCGGTGGGAGGTGGCTTTTCTGATCAGAATGAGAAGCTTGCCGGACCAGCAGCAGCCAGAGAGCCTGCGATGCCCTCTGTGGTTGACGCTGGTTAATTTTTACCCTCTAAGAATGTGTTCCCAATTCCAAGTCAGGAATGTCAACAAACAAGCCCTCGCCCCCCTCGGAACATGTTGGACCAGAAATACTGGCATCTTTTCCACCATGGGCTTTTGCAGACTGGGTCGATTTTGGAGGAATGAAGAGGAGGGAGACTCATCTGTACATGTGCTGAGCTAGACAGGATTGTGGGCCCCTGGGAGGGCATGAGGGTCTGCTGGACACGGGGGTCCCCTGAGGCTTCTTTCCAAGGCCACATTAGGGGAGAATCCGGGGGAGTAACTCCAGGGGGCCATGAGGAAGGAGCCATCTGGGTGCAGGGACAGTGAGGACCAGGGCTCCAGGCTGGCAACCGCCTGCGGTGTTCCTCGGGTAGCAAAGGGGCCTTGCAGAGGTGAAGAGGAGCAGAGCGGCCCAAGATGGGGCATTCCCCTCTGTACACTAGAACCTGAGACAGCCTCTGGGACATCTGTCCGGGCCATTTGCAGCCAAGTGGCTTGAGGATCTGCGCCGATGCCCCCTGATGTAGGGCTTGGTGGAATTTTAGAGTAGGGGTGGTGAGGGGTGGCCAGGGTGGTGAGAGGTGGCCAGGGTGGGAGGTAGAGCTCTGAGAGCCCAGACCGCAGCACCAGGACAGGTCTGTTCTGTGAGGTGATTGGTGACTTGTGGAGAGGCAGCACCCCAGCCCACTGACAAAGGGTGGTTTTTGTCATAAGGAATGGCTAGGGTTTGGCAGATGTGGAAAGGCAGGGCAGGGTGGGCTCTGGTACTTGGCATCCTGACACTTTTCCTAAGGAAAGGCAGGTGAGTGGGTGCCTTAGTTTTGAGTTACTGTAATGAAATAGCCAAGGCAGGCTAACTTTATAAAGCAAAGAGGTTTGTTTATCTCACAGTTTGGAGACAAAGGGTCGAAGTTCCAACACATGAACTCCTGGGGACACGCTCAGCCCATAGCAGTGGGACAGCTACGACCTCCTTTCCTCAACCCTCACTGTGGACTTCACTGTGCGTGCCTTGTAGGTCCTACCATATCCCTCTGGGAAGGCTGTGGTTCTAGCCAGATCATGCTGATGAAAAATTTGGGTGAGATACGGAAGCACCCATCCATACACAGAGTAGATTCATCTTGCTCTTAAATCCCCGGACTGCCCCCATTTAAATAGGAATAATCTAAAATATAGGTCATGAGTGAGTGCACACTGCTCGTCTAGGGCACTGATTTGTCCCTAGAGATGATGGAACAGCTGGAGTGGTGACTGTAAACGTTTATTTATGTATTCATCTATTTATTTATTTACAATACATGGGTTGTTGATTCCAGGGCCTCATGCATGCTTTGCAAGTGCTCTACCACTGAGCTGCACCCCAGCCCCCTTTTGACTTCTTATTTTGAGTCTGGGTCTCCCTAATTTATGCAGGCTGCCTCTGGTCTTGAACTCACAGTCCTCCTGCCTCCACCCCTGAGTCGCTGGGATTCTAGGTGTGCACCCCTGCCCCTGGCTGATTACACAGTTTTAAAAGGTGCACTGTTCTCACATGGTACCAAGACACAGGATCCTTCCCCTCCTCTCCGCGAGGTGTTTGCAAGTGTTCCATGTTAGAAGCATGGCGTGTATGTGATTATCACTCTGTGGATTTCCCCAAATCTGTACCCCAGCCTAAGCACTTCCCATATTTCCATGCTACCTTCATGTGAGTGGCTGTAATGACTTCCCAGAACACTTAGGGTACTGGCCACACTCTGTGTGATCCCTCAGCTGCAGGGATGGTTTGCAAAGGATTCTTGTCGATGCCTCTTTCAGAAAGTATCAGCACTTTGAGCACTTTGGCTCAGTTGGCCTACTGTCTGGGTGCTGGGTTGAGTTTGCATGCAGCCCATGGCGAGGTCTGTGCAGCCTCACGTCTAGCAGTGAGGTGGCCCTCGTGGGTGGCGGTCATGTCCTGAGGAACTGCAGTCTTCTCCCTGCTGGCTCACAGGCTGATCTCACTCTTCTGGCTGCTGTGGCTCCCTGGGACGCCATGCGCAAGGGTGGCCAGCCGCATGCTGATGGAGCTGGACATGCCCTGGAGCCATTAGTGCTGACCTTGGCTCTGTGAGTATTTGTGGCCAGGACTCTTGGTGGGTGTCCAGCTGGGGCCTCAGTGCTGAATTCAGCTCTGCATCCAGTTCTGGCCCAGCTGAGCTCCAGACAGACCTGGGCTTCAGTTTCCAGTGCCAAGATGAGCTGGGTGGATGAGTGTGAGCTGACAAAGACTTCTGGTTGACGGTGATCTCTATTGTTCTGCGTCCCCTTGACCCTGCAGTTGCCGCCTGTCCTTTCATTTATACTCACTGGCTGTTTTGCCATGTTCTGCCTGTTGTCCGACCTGTGTGCTCTGGGACCAGATGGTTTTCTGCAAGTAAGAGGTGGACCGCGGCCCAGGCACTGCTGTGGATACACTGGTCCTGTCTGTCTGTCTGCCCTGGTGGGGATGTGGAGAGGGAGCAGTGGCCCTCACACCTGCCTCTGCCTTGTGTGCTCCAGGTGGCCCTGGACAGTCCCAAACTCCTCTGAAGGGATGCTGAAGACCCGTGTCAGTAGCAAGGACCTCCTGAGCTGGCAGGGCTGCCTGGTGTCACTGTGCGCCTCGGGGCCTTCCTGAATAAAAACGGGGCTTTCCTTCCTCTGTTGGTGCTCCCCCTGTGCAGGAGCACCAGATCCAACAGAAGCCTCCTATGACAGACAGGTCCCTGGGCCCCACACCACTCCTCAGAGTGGCCGGGACAGAACACGGCTGTGAGGCCTCCTGAGCCCCTGTCAGGCCCCTGTCCCCTCCGGGTCTGAGTGGGTCTTGACTATCCCAGGCCACCCTCCCCCCCCATCCTGAGGCTCCGTCAGTCATGTCCTCCCTCTGCACACCTCCCCCGGGGGCCCATGGTGTCACGTTTGTTCCTATCTCCCATTCCTCACTGAAATCTGGACTCCAAGGACAAGAACAAGGCTGTGGCTTCTTTCTTTCCAACGTGACGCAAAGTTTGAGAGGACCACAAGATAGCTGGTGTCCTCGGGCCAGGACTCTGCTCCCTCAGAACCTCCATTCTACCTCCTGAATGGCTGGAGGGCTGCCTCCTGGTCTGTGGCTCATGGGCTTCACAACCCAGGGAGACAATTCTCTGCCTAGCCTGGAACATTCTCGTTTATCTTTACTCAATGAACAGAGAAGCTTGCACGTTTTCCCAGGCTTTCATTAATGTTTCCGGGCCACAGTTTCTTTCTCAGGGCTTTGCTTTGCAATCTGATCCTTCGACTTTCAGAAGAGAGCTACTTGCGCCTCCTCCTGCAGATCTGAGACTCTAGCCTGGCGTTTTTTCCTTGGAAGTTAGCCACATTTCCAGTTACTATCTCACTGAGAGTGGATGGCCAGTGCCTGGCAGGACTTCCTGAAGGCTCACTGCTGAGAGTTGCAAACACCAGACTGTTCCTCTAGCATGCATGTAGCACAAAAGAATATTCTTTCCGAACAGTGTGTCCTGGAGTTGCCCTGAAATCCATACAGTAAAATGGCGAGAATTATCTTCCCTTTGTCTTGCTCTCTGAGTGAGTTCCAGTCTTGCGTAATCTCTTGTCTAATGTTTAAGTGAAGGTTTTGTTCTTCTGAGGATGTCAGCATCCAGCAGATCTGTGCCGGGAAAGGAGTCTCTTCTCACGCTTATCTGTTCTCCGCGGAGGTTACCCCGATCGCGTTCATGAACACACTGAAGAAAGCTGCCAAATTTCAGAGAGATGTTTGGATCTGCAGAATAACTGCACTAGCACCTGGAAGGGCACCAGCTGGCTTTTGGGGTGAGGTGAGGGGGAGATGGCAGTGGGTAGCTCTGCCCCAGCGTGGGCTTTGTTAGCCCCCACTGCCCCCCATAGTGGCGTATAGCGTGTCCGGGTACAAGTTCCCTCCCATCTGCTGAGATCCAACTGCCCTTGCTCAGGGAGACTGCACCCACTTCAGGGCCGCTGGACCCTCAGCTGGCGTTTGGCCTTGGCCCTGGGAAACACTTGGCACGGTGTCCCCCGCACCTGCCCGGGTTTCCACAGCCTGTTCTGTTCGGAGCTGTGTGTGTGGGTGTGGGGCTGCAGCTCAGAAGCTGGGCTTTGTGACCCCGGAGAGAAGGGCAGGCGCACCCCTGGGAGGAGGCGGCTGGCATGAATTATGGAGTGTGCTTGCCCTGAGCAAGACACTTATTTGTTTGTTGCTTTGTTGGTTCATTCCCTCCATCCCTCGTCTTCCACGCAGCTGTATCCCAGATACACTGCACCCTCACAGCACTGCAGAGCCCGATGCTGCCCGCCCTACTGCGTGGCCACGCGGGCCAAGACCTTCCAGGGGCTGCCTCTCCAACCCAGAGCTACTGAGCTCCCCTGCACTCCCCTGGATCCAGCTCCCAGGCTAGGGCCCGTGTCCATAGCTCTCCCCGGTGCTGGGACTGCTGCCACTGCCTGCCTTCTTTCTCCTGAGGCTCCGGGTCCCTTCGCAGGGCCCTCTGAGGTCTAAGACTTAGGTTTCCCGAGTGTGAGATGAGCAGCCTGTGCCACATTCTCAAGGGCTTGGGTCGGGGCTTTGACGTGGTGCCCGTGGGAAAGAGCAGCAACATGTCTGTGCGGAGGCTTGGAGGCCCCGCATGGCCATAGAGGCAGTTGTATGCTGTGAGCCGCTCTTGCCCTCTGGAGCACAGCTGTGGGTGGATTTGTGTCAGGCCCAGTGTTGTTATCAGGTGCTGTCGAGCTGGGTCCGGCACACAGCAACCCTATGTATGACAGAACCAAACACTCCCCAACACTGTGCCATGCCTGGCACTATGTCAGTGCTTCTCCGATATTCATAGGGTTTTCAATGGCGGATTATTTTGGGAGTGGGCTGCCAGGTCCTTCTCCCATTTATCAGTAGTGCTGGGGATCAAACCAGGGCCTCAGAGAGTGCAGAGCAGCCCTCTTCCAACTGAGCTAAACCCAGCTCCAATCCCTGAAGGGAATTAAAACCAAAGTGCCCTGGACCTGACCACGGGTGGGTGCTGGGCTTTGTTCCTTTCTCGCTGGATCCTGTCTCTTCACACAGGCTCCCTGCAGTGACTGTCATTGGCATTAGAGGCTTGGCACAGTGCTCTTAACAGCCGTGAGTGAGGCTAAGCTAGTGCTGCCCCCACCTTGTGCTCCCATCTTCCCAGATCTCTGTGTCCTTAGCAAGAAGGAGATGGTGGGGCCTGAGGACAGCCACTCAGAGTCAGGCTGGTGGCCTGGTCCCACCTACCCAAGGTCCATGTCCGTCAGGGAGGGTCCGTCCTGAGCGGGACAGCAGGGTGGCGAGGCCTGAGGTGCTGTGAGTGTGACTCTGTCACACGGGTCAAGAAACCCCTTCGTCACAGAGGGTGGGAGCATCCTGAGGACTGGGGTTCGGGGTCCTGCCATTCCCCAAGGGATCACAGTGTGTCCTGAGGTCCCTCCATCACCTTTCTCCTCACACCAATCTCAACTTCCTTCCAGCTCATGTGTGCTGGATCTCACTGGGCCATTTTGTGATTAGTGTTATATTGCTAGTGGGTGGCAGGGTCCTTTGCTCAGGGTTCCAGACTTTTGGCCTCATTTTGGGGATTCACCATTCACTGGATCTCTGTTTTAGTATAAAGTGAAAAAGAAGTATAGACCACATTGTTGTTAGGTGCCATGGAGTCGAGTCCAACTCGTAGTGACACTCATAGGGTTTTCAGTGGCTCATTGTTTTGGGATTGCTTTGAGAGTGGATTGCCATGTCCTTCCCCAATTTTTGTGGTGCTAGGGGTTGAACTGGGTCCTAAGAGAGTGCAAAGCAGCACTCTACCAACTGAGCTAAAACCCAGCCCTATAGACCACATTAAGAAAAAATCTTTTGCACCTATCTTTTTTTTGAAAATGTTAACATTTTTAGGAAAGTTGTAAGAACAAGACAGTGGTCTCCTCCATACCTTTCATTTTGATTTGCTCAGGGTTTATTTTTTGTCATTTTGCTAGATTTTATTTCTCTGTATGTGAAAATGAGGGGCTGGGATTTAGCTCAGTTGGTAGAGCACTGTGCTGCAGTCTCTGAGGTCCCAAGTTCAATTCCCAGCACCGCAAAAATGGGAGAAGGGCCTGGCAATCCACTCCCAAGGCAATCTCGAAACAGTCAGCCATTGAAAACCCTATGAGGGTCACTATGAGTCGGATACCAACTCGACGGCACCTAACAACAACAACATGTGAAAATGAGCTGTATACATCATGAACTACACCCATAAATACTTTACCTTGTATTTCTGAAGGACAAGGTCACTTTTCCACATCCCTCAACCTCAAGACCATGACCATTCTGAAAAACCTAATATCAGCTAAATGACATCAGTAATATCTAATCCTAACCCCAGCTTTCTCGCTTGTACCAAAGTGGTTTATGGCTGGGCCTTTATCTACACAGAACTCCACCATGGTTTACATGTTGCACTGATGACATATCTGTGCTCTGAAATCTGAAGCTTGTTGCCTGCTTTCTTAATTTTGATGCTGTTATTATTTGTTCATGATTTTGGCTTTTTAAATTGTTCATTTTGGCACAGTTTTCAGACAGTTGTAAGAAATAGTAGAGAGATCTCATGTGCTCTTTCTCCATTTTCTTCAAGGTAACATGAAAAACTCTAGGACAATGTCACAGCCAAGATATCAGTATTGACCCAGTCAAGAAACAGAACATTCCACTATTACAAGGAACCCTTGTGTTGTACTTTTGTACTCATACCCACTACCCTCCCCCCACCTAACTCTGGCAATCACTAACCTGTTTTTCATTTCTGTACTTTTTTCATTGTAAAATGTTTGATCTATCTATCTATCTAGAATCACACAGTATGGAACCTTTTGGGATTGGCATTTTCCACTTAACTTTATTATCAAGAGGTTATATGTATCAGTAGGTTGCTCCTGTTTATTGCTAAGCAGTATTTCCTGGTATTGAGATACCACAATTTGTTTAATCATTCACCTGTCAAAGGACATCTTTATTATGCTGAGACTACCAATCCATGAACATAGTATGTCTCTTTGGTTATTTAAATCACCTTTTATTTCTTTCATCAGCATTGTATAGTTTTCAGCATATGAGCCATGTACCTATTTTATTAAGATTTATACCTGAGTGTTTCATTTTTTGTGTGATTTTAAATGGTATAATATTTTAGATTTTGTATTCATTACTAGTATGTAGAAATACAATAGACTTTTGTATATTCATTTTGTTTCTTATGATCTTGTTAAATTTACTTATTAGTTCTGTTGCTGTTGTTGTTAGGTGCCGTCGAGTCGGTATCCAACTCATAGCGACCCTCATGGGGTTTTCAATGGCTGACTGTTTTGGGATTGCCTTGGGAGTGGATTGCCAGGCCCTTCTCCCATTTTTGTGGTGCTGGGAATTGAACTCGGGACCTCAGAGACTGCAGCACAGTGCTCTACCAACTGAGCTAAATCCCAGCCCAGTATTAGTTCTAGGAGTTTTGTTTTGTAGATTTCCTGGTATTTCTCATGCCATCTGAAAACAAGGCTAGGCTATAGTCTGGATTTGTCTGATTCTTATCATTAGATTCAGAATAAGCAGATTTGTAAAATGGTTTCATAAGATTTCTGCAGCTTCCCATGGGGTGATGGAATGTCTGTTTGTTGCACTGGTGCCCAGCTAAGTTTTATCACCTGGTTAAGATTCTCAGATTCCTGAATGTCAAAGTATATTTTTCCCTTTTTCACTTTTGGGACCTTGAGTATTCTATTTCCTATCAACTTTTGCTCAGTGGTTTTAACATCCAAAGGTGATCTTTGCCTGGATCTGTTATTATATAGAAGGTTATGAAATAGTAGACCTTAACGTTTTTTAAGCACTTTAGAAACACTTTGTTGTTGTTGTTGTTGTTGTTGTTAGGTCCCATTGAATTGGTGTCTGACTCATAACATCCCTACATACAACAGGCGAAATACTATTGTCAGTGCTTGCCTGCTTTTCATAGGGTTTTCAATGGCAAATTGATTTTTGGGAGTGGGTTGCCAAGTCCTTCTCCCAAGCCTACAGTATCTGGTGTTCCCAGGTGGTCTCCCATCCAAATACTAACCGGGCCGACCTGGCTTAGCTTCCAAGGTCTGATGGAGCCCAAGCCACAGTGTTAGGCTGCAGGCTAGAAACACTTATTATTTTGCAAATAGGCAGATTGTTGTTTGCCAATCCATTTTACCAGAGTAACAAGGTTTTCAGCCTAAACAGCAATGTAGACTGGGAGACAATTTTATTTGTTGCACTGGCGAAACAAAAACTCCCTTTACACTGTGTGTGGTGGTGCAGGCCTGTAATCCCAGCCAGTTGGGAGGTAGAGGCAGGAGGATCACAAGTCAAGGCTAGAGGCAGTCTGCGTAATTTAGTGAGATTTGGACTCAAAAACAAAAAATAAAAAATGGATTGGGGGTGTATCCAGTGGTAGAACATTTGCCAGATATATGCGAGGTACTGGGTTCAGCTCCTAAGTGCCACAAAAAATTCCCAAAACAGACAAAAACAACTCCCTTCAGTTTGCCCTTCTTGGTGCCATCACTGGGCACTGGGTTCTCTGCAGGGCTTCAGGTCACAGTGCCTGTAACCTGCAGAGCATGTGGAGGTTGCTGCTCCCACAGCCACAGGAGACATCTGCTCAGGCAGGGCTCACCCGTTAGTGTGGCAGCTGTCTGAGTTGCTCTGCCGAGAGGGAGCCTGTATTTTGGGGTATGTGTCTAACTCAGTTTGCAAAGTAAGTTCCACCACCAGCATCACAGTGGGGACTGTCATACCTGCTCTAGGCTCGGTTCTACCCCTGCTCCAGACACTCCGGGTCGGCTCAACAAGGCATAGAACCACTGGTACTGGTTAACCCTTCCCCCATGTGGGCCACTAGGCTGAACCCCATCAGGGAGTGGTAAAGTCCCATCTGCCTTTGCAATAGTCTACACACATTGTCCCACCAGAGTGCCCAGTTGCTTGTCCAAAGCCTCTCAGAGACAGTGCAGGGAAAGAGTTGTATAATCAGGCCCCACACTTTGGAGAACTTTAAACTCCCTGAACGCTCAATTTGAGTTATTGCCCAAGATAGGGAAACTCAGCAGAGAGTGGGATTGGAAGGTGAGGTTGGCGTTGACAGGAATAAATTAGTGCGTATTTCATTATTTGTTCATATATTACTCTATCCCCCACTGACTGGCTTGCTGCCTTTGTTGTTGTGGTTAGGTGCCATCGGTTTGGGTCCAAGTCATAAGGACGGGATGTACAACAGAATGAAACACTCCCTGACACTGTGCCAAGCACACGATCTTTTTTATGTTTAAGCCCATTGTTGTGGGCAAGTATCAATCCATCTAGTTAAGGCTCCTCTTTTTTTGTTGTTGACCTGCCAGTTTGCCAAATATGACGTCCTTCTCCAGGGATTGGTCCTTCTTGACCACATGTCCAAAATACATAAGATGCAGTCTAGCCATCCTTGCTTCCAAGGAGCACTCTAGTTGCACTTCTTCTAGGACGGATCTGCTGGTTTTTTTGGCAGTCCATGGTATATTCAATATTCATCTCCAATACCGTTAATTCAAAAGCATCAATTTTTCTCCTGTCTCCCTTGTTCACCATCCAGCTTTCACAACCATTGATGTGGCTGAAAATACCATGGCATGAGTCAGGCACAACTTTGTCTTCAATGTGACATCTTTACTTTTCAACATTTTAAAGAAATCTTTTGCAATAGCTTTTCCTAATGCAGTGAGTCTTTTGATTTCTTGACTGCTGTTTCCATGGGTGTTGATTGTAGAACCAAGTAAAGCAGAATCTTGGACAACCTCAACCTTTTCTTCATTTATCACGAAGTTGCTTGCTGACCTGGTTAGAAAGAGTTTTGTTTTCTTAATATTGAGGCATAATCCATACTGAAGGCTGTGTTCTCTGATCTTCATCAGTTGTTGTTGTTGTTGTTGTTAGGTGCTGTCGAGTCGAGTCCGATTCATAGCAACCTTATGTACAGCAGATCGAAACACTTGTCGATTCTGTGCCAGGCAAACGATCTTCTTTATGTTTAAGCCCATTGTTGCAGACACTGTGTCAATCCATCTGGTGGAGGGTTTTCCTCTTTTGTGTTAACCTGCCACTCTTCCAAACATGATGTCCTTCTCCAGGGATTGTTCTCTCCTGACTACATGTCCAAAATACGTAAGATGCAGTTTGGCCATTTTTGCTTCCAAGGAGCACTCTGGTTGTACTTCTTCTAGGACAGATTTGTTGGTTCTTTTGGCAGTCCATGGTATATTCAATAGACATCTCCAGCACCACAATTCAAAAGCATCAATTCTTTTTCTGTCTCCCTTGTTCAATGTCCAGTTTCCACAACCATATGATGCCACTGAAAATACCATGGCATGAGTCAGACGCACCTT
>VMDO01023346.1:6679-31870 GCA_007922755.1 Pedetes capensis | reverse complement strand
CTACCTTTCTTATTGCAGAATATAATGCACAAGTTTTTATCACAGTAATAGGAAATGCATCAATTCTGATAGTTTTTTAAACAATAATAAATGCCCAAATCTTCATATTTGAAGTGAGTTATACTTTTACTCTTCATGTAATCTAAATCTTAGGAAGTAAATCTTATTATCCATTCTCATTGGCTTAAATAAAAAGTTACACAATTATTCCAACACAAAAAGCCTTATGGAAAAAATAGTTATTGATAATCTTAAATTTACTTCACTAATGTTGTTCATTCATTCCCTAGAATATATCTTATGTTGCTTTCTATAAAAAATAAGCCATAACTTTTGTAAGTAATTTCAATTTCCTGTATTCATTTAGGTCATAGTATCTGGAAACTATGATCAATACATATGTATTTTCATGGACATATATGCTGTTTTCAGTTTTATTATTTTATTTATGGTGAGACCTCCACTTATCAGGATCGACAGGTTATCCTGTGCACTTTTGTCCTTTGAAATTTCTCTTTCAGAAAATAATCAAATGTGGGTATGGTGCTACACACCTGTAATCCCAGTGCTTGGGAGGCTGAATCAGGAGGATCATGAGTTTGAGGCCAGCCAGGGCTACATAGGAAGTTCCAGGCCAGTCTGGAATATATAGTGAGAACCTGCCTCAAAGAATACAAAATGAATCAAAAAGATAAGATAATCCAGAGAACTATTTCATAGTACATCCCTCTGAGTTTTTCTTCTTTAACATCAGTTTCTTCATTATAGAAGTTCTAGCTTGCAAAGAATAAGCTAGCTGTGGAATCTGAAGACAAATGGAAAACAGGAAATTGAGAAATGTGTATAGACATATATATTACAAAACACAATAATTGCTTTTTCATCCAAATTGTTAAATTCTTTACAAAATGTTAAATGAAGATGAAAGTAATATTAATGTTCGTGATTATTTGAATGCAAAGCAACCTGCTTGTTTTAGGATACTATATTGTATGGCTATCATTACAAAAGTAACTTTTCCTTTTAATTTATTAATAACTTGTTAAAGAATTTTTCCTGGTTATTTAGTAAGATTTATTAAGTGATAGCTTAGTGGAAGAGTGTATGTTTTTGACAGTCTTCCTTAAAACCTTAATCCTCAAGATAATTTGAGATTTGTCTGTGTTTATATCATTAAGTAAAGTGAACTTCTGGCAAGCACCCAGTTAATTTGCATCAGTGTAGGTAGACTGACTAGATAGCATTCTTCAAATATTCTCCTTTCTTTCCTCTCAAAGCCTTTTCTTTATTTCTATACAACTTATACTAAGAAAAATTATTAGTTGTCCATTTCAATAAGTCAAAGAACAGAAGTAAACAGGGATGGAACCAACCTGAATGATAAGAAAATTACTGTATATATGAAATTGCATTCTTTTGAAAAGCACTGTATAAATTTAGGGTAGAGCCAAAGAAGCTCTTGGCCAAATGATATGATATACTTTCCTTCCAAGGACATTAGGAATGAGTACATGAGTACATATCAAGTACTACTATTTGTTTTCAGTTCTTGGACATACCAATACCAAGATCCCTCACATATAGTATCTATCGTTTCTTTTCTGTATTGCTTTAACTATTACATGGCATAAACAATGATACCCATAGGAAATATACCACATCTGAATATACTTTCTCAAAATCCATTTATTTGATTATTGATAGTCTTTTTGTCTTTCTCTTTTTCTTATACAGCAGTTATATGCTGCCCAACTAGCTGCAATGCAAGTATCTCCAGGAGGGAAACTCCCAGGCATACCCCAAGGCAACCTTGGTGCTGCTGTATCTCCTACCAGCATTCACACAGACAAGAGCACAAACAGCCCACCACCCAAAAGCAAGGTACTCTTTTGAAGAACCTACCTGTCTTGACACTTAAAGTTTTCCTATTCATTCCATGGTATTTACTGAAGGTCTACTATATGTCAGCAACTGGACTAAATTCTGGGTGAACGTGGAGGAAAGAGTCTAGGAGGAGCAATGGGTGCTCATATAGACTTATATACAGTTAATAAGCAGTTCATCCAACGAGCGTGTATTGGTAGCTATCATTAAAAATATGAGTGATATAATGATTTATCACATGCATATCCTGTACCCAAGGACCTTAAAGTCTTATAAAATAGTCGTTGTTGTTAGGTGCCATTGAGTTGAGTCCAGCTCATAGCGATCCTATGTACAATGGGATGAAACACTCTCCAACACGGTGCCATGCCTGGCACTATGTCAGTGCTTCTCTGCTATTCATAGTTTTCAGTGGCAGATTGTTTTGGGAGTGGGCTGCTAGGTCCTTCTGTTTTTTGCTGGCTGGAGACTGAATTGAGGGCCTCAGTGCAGAGCAGCACTCTGTCAACTGAGCTAAACTCCAACCCTTATAAAGTAGATATTTATAAAAATAACCAAGTATCCATATTCTTTGATCCAAAATAATAAAGGCTGTGAAGAAGTACACAGATAAATACATTGGAAATTACTAGGAGGAAGAGATTAGCTTCAGTGAGAAGTGAAAATGTCTGCCAAAGAAAGAGCAACTGAAATAGATCTTAAAGTATGAGTAGGATTAGAACATATGGAGTCTTTTTAAAAATATATCAATAACTGTTACAATGTGATATGGTATAGATGTAATTTTAGATATATCACCCATCTACTAGGATTATCATGTAAAGAAGTAAAGATAATAATATTATTAGAAGAAGTAAGACTATTTAGAAATAGTTTTGTTTTTAGAGCTAAAAAAACATTTCCTTAGAACACATGGAAAAAGATTAGGGGAAATTTAAATTTGTCTCTTAGTTTAAGAAGAGAGAGAAGTAGAAAAATTTATTTGAAAATTTTTTGTATTAATTAAGATCTTATTTATATGATGTATGAATGTATTAAGCTTTCTGTAAAACAAGTTAAAATAGCAGCAATGAAGTAGTATCCCTTGAGATAATTCAGGAAAATAACCATAAATATTTTGACTATCTTGAAAAATACTAAATAGAAAAAAATACGACACAGTTAATTTATCATCAAAATAGTATTTTTTTCTGAATTATCTGGAAAATTACCTCTTTTCTCCAGTCCATGAATGCCATGTTAAAATGTCTAAGGAATGTCAGGGTCAGAGTAGTGACAACAGTTGAAAGAAACACACAGAGAAGAGGACTGGGAAATACTGAAAACGAAAAAAAAAAAAAAAATCCAACAATGGAAAGCAATCTTTTTCTGGTACCCTGGCAAATCCACCAGGATGTCTTTCTCAGCTGTAGTACTCCAGAGAGGGAATTGGGCAGGAGAAGGGCTCAGTCAGTCTGTTGGGAAAGGACATGCCAGCTTCTACCTTCCTAGAACTACTGAGTCCTTTCCCATATTGTTAATTAAGAGAGAAATGGATTTGGGGGTGTAACTTAACCTGGATGGGGACCTTGATCCGTGACTTACCAGCAATATGTATAAGCACGTAGTGAAAAACATGGTACACACTACAGTGACATTAGGGAATATACATATGCCACTTTTAAAATCTATCTCATCTGCTTAATGAACCTTGCATATTCTGTGCTTACTATGTGGCTAAGGCCTGTCTTGCTTTTCTTTATAATCTTAGCAGTTTACTAAGTTTTAAAAACTCTATAATAATTATAACATTTATTGAATAAAATTTAATTTAAAGCAGTGATATTTTGATGTCTCCATGGGACAGTAGTTTTAATGAATTGGATGTACAGGCTAACTTTGAGCAAACAAAATAGCTGTAGCAGCATAGTCCTTGTCACACACACATACCTCTGTGAGGTATTAGTCTCTTTTTCCTCCCTTGATTTGTGTGATTTCACATCATGTTTCATAGTGATGCTTTACCTTAAGGGATTTCATTTTAGGATTTTATGGTAGTATGTAGTTCACTTTTACTTGATGGATGATTTTCTTCTTACCTGTGGAATAACTTTTTATCATTAATATTTTCAAACAAAATCACTATATACAAGTAAACAAAGTGTTTGATGCCAGACAGCCATATCCATTTATGCCTCTCTTCATTATCCATCCATCCATCCATTCATTCATTCATCTGTCCATTCAAATACTTCTTGCACAATTTCTAGGTAACCTTCTTAGGTAACCATGGCAAATACAGATGTCACTGAAGGTTTCCTTTACCATACATAATTAGGAAACCTCTTTAGGAGCTGTATGTTTTTATACACTCATTGAACCCTACAGACTCAGTGCAACAAAAGAAACCAGTTAATTTAGAAGTGTTAAAATTCTGCCACATTTTATGGTTTTATGAGCCTCCACTTAGTTAATACTTGTGAAAAAGTAGATTGTTTCTATTGTCATGATTATACATAATCTAAAAATATTTTGTAGTTTATCTTCAAACTTCAATTCCTTTGTAAAGATTAGCTTTTGTGAATTTTATATCACATAAAGTTTAAGTAAACAGTGGATGTTGTAGTTCTTGCAATCCACAATTGTTGTAAAATAAATAAAGATTTAACCAAGAATAAAATTCTTTTTCAATACTAACAATTTAATAAAAAATATGTCCTTTCCTTTCTCAGTATCCTTTAGCATACTGTCTACAATCACTTTTATTGATTTATAAAATGTGCTTGTATTAATTTAGCTCAGCAGTAAAATGTAGTGAGTTAAAAAGAGCCACACCAATATGTATCATCATTGTCATTTTAATGAAAAACATGTCCAAAAATAATTATAACCAATAGCAAATGAAGAGAACCCATTATAATATGTGAATTTACTTTCTTTTAGCCTGGAATTGACATTTGTACATAGCAAAATGAACATTTTGACTTTACACAGTGATTTTATTCATGTATAAATGGCTATCATTTATTATCATTTTTATGTCTGGGGATATTTTCTGTATATTTTATTGACAAATTCTTATATCTATCTTACTATAAAATAGAATTATTAAATTTAATGGTTTTGTATTATGCTACATACCTTCTTGACATAAACTAAATTGATGCTTTAAGTTAAAAGTACATTTATGGCTTGAAACAATGAAATCATAAGTCATATCCAGGTGATGATATAAGGATAATGATCCTACTGACAGCTGTCAAAAATCAAGCATGTTCTTTCAGTTTTATTGACTGCCCTTCTTCATAGATTTGCCTTTGCCTTTGACTCACAGCTCCAGAGAAGGACACAAACAAACCTTATTTGCAATTTGCAAAAAATGGAAGGAGGGGGATCAAAAAGAGGGGGCTCCAAAAGACTATAAAATTGTACAGCATGAGTCCTCTGATGCATGCTGTTTTCAATCTGCTGTGTGCCAGTTGGAGGCTGGGGGAGTGTATGTGCACGAGAGAAAGGATAATGCTGAGAAATGATAGAGTGGCTGTGACCTCCAAGCTCAGCTTGGAAATCCAAGACATTGATTTCACTTAGCATTCCTGCTGAGAAATCTGGCGGAGTTCAGTTGTAATAAAAGAACAAGATTCTGTTCTAATGGTAATGGCGTATGACAGACATATCACTTTGTCTGTCCTCAGCACCAGGGAGAGCAGAATTGGAGAAAGGTCATCTGACCTGCCTGTGGTGTTGTATGAGCACTGTACTGAGCTTTGAACTGCTGCCTAGGAACATAATTATTTATAATATTAAATGATAAAGAAACCTTTAGAGGACTCACAGTGAACCTCTGAAAAATGCACACAGGAATTGTGGTCTGTAAATGTGAAAGCACTAAAGAAGTCTGGTCTATTCAAAATCTGCATTTGAGAACATGGATAGCATTGCTTATTGATTTACATGACCTTGAACTTACTCTTTATGGACTATTTGCATTAGTCTTACATATTATCATTGATTAAGTTTTTAATATTGTAGTTTTATTAGGAGCAAAATATAGGTATATTTTTCATCATCTGTTTTGTGAAAGACAGTATAATAGGGAATTAAGACCATCAACAGGTTTTTAGAATCTCTCAGCAGTTATAATCCTTTTAAAGCATGTATACTTATCTCCTTAGTGATCACTTAAAATGTTTCCCTTTGGATCCTACTCCAGAAGTACATTTTTCTTTGACCAACTAAAGCAAATATGTTTAGCTCTTCACAGATACCATCCTAGCTCATGTGTGTCTTCACAGCTGAGTTTATGGCTAAATGTTGGTAAACAATCGTGAATGAAAATATGAAATCTTGAACTTTTGGTGCAACAAGAGGTACTGTTTCATAGAAATTTTAAAACCATTTTTCCTTCTCATATTAAGGAAAACTATTTAAAGTACTTTTAAGTAATATTAGAGTTTGAATCCTATATATAATAATGTTCCTTTGAATCTGCTTACATGCCTTAAAAAGTTTGTTTGTAGTTTAGATTCTGCCATAAAGCGAAGTGATATTCAGCAGCTTTTATATTTGTACCACGTGCTGTTTATTTAAATGATTTTCTGCGTAATTATTGCAGCCTTCTAAGAACCTAGATAGCCTTTGCTTTGTGGTGGTAACCTATCTTTTGATGCATTTTCTAGGAAATAATTATTTTTGAAAAACAGAATCATTATCATCCTTAAAATAGTTAACTGAAGAGGAAGAGTGTTTATGCTCTTTCATATACAGCTAACATAATTGTCATGAATAGCCTCACAATATCATGATACCAAGAAATCTTCATAAGTCATTGTTGTTGTTGTTGTTGTTGTTAGGTGCCGTCGAGTCGGTATCCGGCTCATAGCGACCCTCTGTACAACAGGGGAAACACTATTGTCAGTGCTTCTCTGCTATGCATAGGGTTTTCAATGGCAGATTGATTTTTGGGAGGGGGTTGCCAGGTCCTTCTCCCAAGCCTACAGGTTCTGGTTTTCCCAGGTGGTCTCCCATCCAGGTACTAACCAGGCCTGACCCTGCTTAGCTTCCGAGATCTGACGGGATCGGACGCCACAGGGCTATGGTTGCAGGCTCATATGTCATAGGTGTGCTAAACAACTGAACTTCACATTTTACCTGATTTTACCATTGGAAAAATGGGCAACCATTGGGAAAATTTGAAGGGCAACTTGCAAATACTATTAAATGTTTCTTGGTACTTAATGGAAACATATATTGCCTGCAGGAGCCAAGAACAGTTTGAAAAGCTGATGACAAGAGACAAATCTTGAGTGCTTTTCTTTTAACCTTGCTATGACCCTAGTCATACCCTGGTCATAGGTATGTTTCTATCAATGGCAAGAACACACAGATTGTCCAAATCAATTTTTTTTTGTTCTTTTCAAATACTTTTGGCAGTGATGCTCCTATTTGCTCAGCAGTAGCACCTGGGAGTTATGACAAGGAAAAGAAATATTTCTCTGACAAGCCAGAAATGGCCCTAACTAGCTGACCAGATATAATCAGATTCTTTCTGTCACAATATCCTTATAAATATTGCTTCAGATTCAAAACCAAGAGTTGGAACTTTATTGTTGTGTGACACACTTTTATAGGCACAGAAATGAAGATCTTTTCCAACTTGCTGGAGATATGCTCATGTTAGTAATATCAGTAACATTGACAACTCCTATTAGGCACTTGTTTTTTGCCATAATAGTACCAATCACATAGTTTCAAGCTTTCAGGTTAGTATGTCCATACACCCTGACTCTCAAGGGAAAATTTTGTGGTTTAGTACTGTGAGTCACAAACTGTGGTACACACACTCACAATATTACTTAGCCAATGTGCCAGGAGTGTGAGAAATAAGAGGATAATCAAGATTCATCTTGATCGAGGACTAGTTCTGACACATTTGGGAAATGAAGGCATTTTAATAGCTTGAGATCATGCTTTATAATGTCAGATGGGAGGAAAAGCAAACTAAAAAAGCACACATACAGTGTAACCACAACTAAATCTAATCACCAACACCACACACTATAAAATCATTATTTTTAGTATTATGACAAAAATATCCTTTCAAGATACAGCACAAGGAAGCAGGGAAATTTCATCAGTTTGAAATGGACCAGGAAGTGCTAAAGCCATCACAGGAGCATTTCTAAAGTGAAAAGTTGAAAACATGCTCCTCTCAATATAACTACAACCTAATTTAATATTTTTGATATTTCATCTGGCCATAAACAGTTTTGAATAGTAGTAGTTTCTGTAGGTGTTATTTCCACTATGCAAAAATCACTAGAATATTACTCTTCAAGTTATTATTACAGTTTTTCAGTCAAGATCTCAAATTATCATAACTTACTACACAGGACTTGTATTGGTTATATCTCTAAGTAATCTACTTTGCTGAAATCAGGTTAATGAAAGGGGAGCTGCTATTAATTTTTACATGTCAGCATCAAATAAATAAATTGATTCATCCTGAAACTGCTGGTCCAGATACTTTTGCAGATTCATTTTCTCCCACAACTTCAGAGCATAAAAGAGTATTAGCCTCACCTAATTATGACTACATTGAAATTGGCCATTTTCTATTCTTATACTTTAAATACTCTCTGGCAAATCAATTAAATGCTAGAATCTCCCTAATACCTTGGTCTGTAAAGCTGCTTTGTGCTTTACTGAATAGCTTTTGAACACCTCTTTATCCCCCATATTCTGTCTTTATGACATAACTGTTTTGTGAGCCTTTGAAATGTGCTATGGATGTATAATGCTCAAGAAGTGCATTTATTTAAGAAGTATCACCCCATAGAGTTAAACAATAAATGTGGCCATTATCACCATAATTACTTCCTGGGTGGGATATATTTACAGTGGATGTAACATAGTCACCCTGTGAATTGAAACAAAATAGTTTCCTTTTTGTAGCTCCATGTTGCTACACTGAAATATGTTAAATGAAGTGTTATCAACAGAACCCCTGTGATGAGCACCCTCCTTCCTTTTCATCTGTTTAGTCGAAGGGAATCTCAGGCAGCAAGGTACATAACCAGGAGCTATCTGAGCTCAGTGGTATTAAATATCCAAATAGGTCATTTGGCAATATATTATTAGGACGCAGAAAGGGGCGTTGGTCACATTTGTACTATAAAACAATAAAAATTATGAAAGAGACAGATTAGCTATAATCTCTGCATTAAATTTTAAAAGGGAACACATACGGAAGGATTTAGGTAATATCTTTTGAATCCTACTGGCCTGGGCTGTGTTTCCCAATATTCTGATTTTGTTTAGACAGGATTCTGTCTTGAACACAGCATGATGAGCCATGTCAAAGCTTTTTTAATAATGCAAACCATGGGGAAAGACGATGTTGAACATTGCCAACAGGAAGATCCTCAGAACCATGCCTTATAAGTGAAAGTTGCCCTCTAAAACAGGTTCAACCCAAGGAGATCCACTGTCTAAAAGGCTGGAGATTTACAGCATTTTAGTCTAAAACCCAGATCTTTAAAACCTAAAACATTTAGGGAAGAAAACCCAGAACAATATAAAAGAATGTCACAATATAGAGGTGTCCAGCACAAATTCAGGCAACATCACAGCTGAAATGCTGTCATTATCATGTCAGAGACTGAGAATGCCCAAGTACAGTAATCTATAGCTTCCTATTGGGGACTCACTTATAATTTTGGCTTCCTAAAACATACTTTGAAGCAGGTGAAATCTTTTATTGTCTATTCTAAATTGTCAATCAGTGCCTCATTTGAGCTTTGCTAATTGACTGCTTTTCCTTACTTTGGCCGTAACCTGTGCTGGAACTGTTTGAATACAGAATTGAGATGTGAGACCTCAGAGTTGATTCTCCCTCTTTAACAATTAAATATATGCTGCTTACACGTTCTTTTTCATAAAATGGAAAAATATTGTGGTCTTTCTCACAGAGATGCCCTAAGTATTAATTTTTTCTTTACATGAAAGCAAACACTAATGTCTTATTTAGGTTGATAGAAAATAGTATATATGTATATTTATGCATTAGATTTTTCATCTGCATTTTTCTATAGAGAGAACAAAGAATTCTATTAGTATTTTGAAATGTTGCAAAACAGGGAACAGAAAGAAATCAGTACAGTAACTATAGAGAGATAGATCTGGGAGTCAAAAATATATAGCATCCTAAAGTAAAGACAGATAAGTACAAAATCCAAAGTATACAAAAGTATTTTTTTTTAAATGTGACACTTTATTTAAAAAGTTACAGAGGTTTAAGTCATAAGGAAGTCCAGAAGGTATTCAGGCCAACACACAATAACTCAATCACAAGGTTGCTTTGCCTCTGCCTAGAATCCTACAATGACAGAAAGCCCACCACTCCATAAGGTAGCATTATTTTATCCAGAATAACTCTTAATATCAGAGTGTTCTTATTTAAATAGAACCTAAGTAATTTTCTAGGATTTTTTTCTTATTCCATTAAGGAAGGAATGGCGATTGTATTTGTTAGTAAGTTATAAGTTACAAATAAAACAACCCAAACTGGATTAAGCAAAAAGGAAATGTATGCACTCATATTAAACAGACTTATTCTGACTTCAGGTGTGGCTTAATCTTAAGCCTAGACAATGCCACATGGAGTTGGTTTGTATTGTTCTCTCTGTTCTTGATTTTCAAAGGACTGTTCCTTTTTAGTGTCCTATAGCAGAAGTCCCCAACCACTGGGTTGTGGACTGGTAACATCTGTATTTATATCTGTATTTACAGGGGCATCCCTATCCTTTACATTGCTGCCTGAGCTCCACCTCCTGACATCAGTGTCTCCCCACCCTGGTCTGTGGGAAAATTATCTTCCAGGAAACTGGTTCCTGGTGCCAAAAAGATTGGAGATTGGTATTCCATAGCACATACGCTTATAACTACTACTCATTGATTCAATATATATTAATTTATGCATCTCATGTACCAGCTTCAGCTCAAAGCTATAGAACTATAGTTATGAGCAAAGCAATTTGTTTTCTGGAGATTTGCAGTTTAATGGCAAGAGACAAGCTATAAGGAATTAAACAAATAAATAACTTCCTAAATGGTAAGTGAAAACATCAAACACAGTAAAAGAGCACTGAGGATAAGGAGGTAGATCTTGAGAAAGAGCAATAAAGGAAGGCTATCCTGAGACTTAGCTCAGTTGGTAGAGCACTGCGCTACAGGCTCTGGGGTCCTGAGTTCAATTCCCAGCACTGCAAAAATGGGAGAAGGGCCTGGCAATCCACTCTCAAGGCAATCCCGAAACAGTCAGCCATTGAAAACCCTATGAGGGTCGCTCTAAGTCGGATACCTACTCGAAGGCACCTAACAACAACAACAACAACAACAACAACAACAATCCTGAGACTAGAATCATGGAAACACCTGCAAAGGGTGGAGCTGGAGAATAAGCAATCTCAAAGACCCTAGTGCTGGAATGAAGCTGATGAAGTCAGAGTTTAGAGAAATGCACTGAATATGAAGGTGAGTGACAAAAAATGAGGTTGGGAAAGGAGCAAGACTGGATCATATAGGCCTTTCTCATGGAAAGAATTTGAATTGCCTTATAACACATCCATTTTTTTTTTTTGAGGTACTAGAGGGCTGAACCCACGGCCTTGAGCATACTTTGCAAGCACTCTACCTCTGAACTGCACCCTCACTTCTTTTTTAATTTATTATCTTGAGGCAGGATCTTGTTAAGTTACACAGGCTACCGCTGGTGTCCAGCTTGTGATCTTCCTGCCACCATCTCTTGTTTTACTGGGATTACAGATGTGCCACTGGTACCCAACTAAACACATCCACTTTTAAAGAGTAGTATATTTTGCATTTATCAATTCATTTATGAAGCCATTGTAATTATGCACACATGAAGTAAAGAAAAAATTGTGGTGAAGGCAAAATTATCTTTACTTTTAGCTCCTAGGCAATGAATTAATATAAAAAGCATCTGTACAATATTTCCTGATGAACACTCTGGAATTTGAGCACTAATGACATCCTGTACATTGCCCTTGGAGGGACAAGACAATTTAATTTGATAAATGTCTATTAATTGAGACATCAATGTCAGTCAGAATTCTAGGACCTGAAGGTAGTAGTGGACAGTGCAGACAGATCTTTGTGGTCATCTAGCATAGTGAGGGGTGTGATAAGGTACAAAGACAGAAAGAGATGATCACCTACAGCTTAAAAAGGGCAGTAAGTAAGGGCTGGGCGAATGGATTTAACCTAGAATTTTCTTGATTATTTTCAGATTCACTTACTTCAACAGTTTTCTTCATAACTGATATAAAGAGTACAATTGGTAGTACCTGTCACTACCTGTATGAAACAAATTACAAGGTCCAGTTTTTGGAGTAATTTTTGGCACTAACTCTATCATATGAATATTGATTTTTAAATAGCCAATCTAAAAAGCTGTAATTGATATACTCGTGCTTATTAGAGTATGGGAACTCATATTTTACTTAAGCTGTTTTGAGCAGGTTAACAAATCATATAAGAAAACAGACCCTACTTTTTGATTAATTTGATTTTTACTTCGATATTTTGTTTTTAATTTTTATTTTTACCCAAAGCTCTATAACCCAGTACAATTTCAGCAAATCTGTCAGGTCAAACAAATTTTCAGCTATCATTTAAAGAAAATATCATTGAATATAGGCTACAATCTGAAAACAACTGGTAGAGGGAAGTTTTTCAATTGTCGGTAGCATGGTTTTAATCATTGGGAAAAGCTTGCAATCTCCTAAATTGAGTATTTTTGAGAGAACAATTTTCTTTCAAAATTTTCCTTTCCCTATATATTTCTCTCCTTCTCTATCATTTACTCTTTCTCTACCCCCTCCCTCCCTCTATTCTTCCTTCCTTCCAATTAAAAGCTTTTTAAAGGTCCCGCTTTCTGTGATACAAGCATGCAGTGCCACCCACTTAAAAAACCAAAAACAAAACCCTAAGGTTTCTATAAAATGTCTATTAGTAAATTGGTTATTTTCTTGGTCTAAAATTTGCATATAATTTATTTAAACATGTACTTTCATAATACACTTAATGTTCAATTTTTATTACTGATATTGAGTTTAGTCACAAAGATCTAATATGTCTGTTTTCTGATATTGTATACCATAAAGTGAGATTCTTTCTGGCTATACCTGCTTTGACATTCACTCATGCATATACAATATAGAAATGACATTAATTACACAGTTAATTTAAGGAGAGATAGACCATTTTAATTCAGAGCCTAAAATGTTCTAAGACAATGAAGTTTTCCATCATCATTTATATAACTTCTCATTAGTGCTAATAATCAATTGAAGACAGAAATCATTCTTAATTACAATTTTTAAAAACATAAACTAGAAATTACATGACTGGATTAGGATCAAAAGTGAAAAAAAAATGCCTTCAGAGCAGGGTGAGGTGGTGCACACCTGTAATCCCAGTGACTCTGGATGCGGAGGCAGGAACATCGCAAGTTCCAGGGAGACCAGAGGAAGTCTGCAAAATTTAAGGAGACTCTGTATCAAAAAGTAAACGAATGGGCTGAGGGTGCAGCTCAGTAGTACAGCACTTGAAAAGAATGCAAGCATGAGACCCTGGGTTCAACCCCTAGTACAGAAAAAAAAAGGTCTTCAACAGATGCACAGTGAGTGGGATAATTCATGTTAACTGTGAATTTAGGGCCTGCTTGATATGACCAGAGGAATTTTCAAGCACATGTTCCTATTCCCTGAATCCTAAAGTTTGAGAATGCAGGAGCATAATACCCATTTCAAATATAGAATAACTTCTTTATTTCGTGGAAATAGAGAATAATTTTTGAATTCCTATATTTTTGAATGGCTATATATTTGAAATTTTGTTTAATTGGAAGGAATTTTTCTCATTAAAATTTTTGCTTTATATATGTTAAGTTTGAAAGGTTTTTTTTTTTTTTTGCAGTACTAGGGGTTGAACCCAGGATCTCGCACTTGCATGTTTGCAAGTGCTAGACCACTGAGCTACACTCCCAGCCCAATTTTTATTTATTTTTTATTTTTATTTATTTAATTTTTTTTACTGTTTGAGACAGGGTCTTGCTAAATTATGCAGACTGCCTCTGGTCTTGAACTTGTGATCCTGCTGCCTCCACCTCCCCAGCTGCTGGGATTACAGGCGTGTGCCACTGTGCCTGGCTCAAAAAGTTCATTCTTAGTGGCTTATAATATTGAATATTGCCAAGAACCTGGTTATCAGAGTGCTGCTTGCAAAGCAGTATGCCTACAAAAAAGGGAAAGTTTCTAAATATCAACAAGAACTAGGAATTTGCCTAACTCTGAATCATGTATCTAGGGTTGTCATGGGAAGAATGTGTCTGTTCCCAATCCTGAACCTTCTTGTAGGTAATATGATGGGACCTTTGTAGATTTCCACAGCCCCCCTGTGAGCCGCAAGATTTTTAAAATTGCAATGTTCCATAGCTATTAGCAATTGTACTTCCAAACATGAACTAGCTGATTGAATTAGATGACTCAAAGCCCAACAGTCTAAAGCATATTGTTTATGATTTTTGTTTTTTAAAGGTATAAACATAATACCTCTAAATTTGGAGAAAGTATAGACCAAAATTTCATTTTCATCTTTTACATTATTGGAATAACTTGAAGGAAATCATACATATTAAATAGATAAAACTTATTTTCCCCCAAATTGTTTGACAATACCAGAAGAGGCTAATAATATCATATTTTCATAAAACCACAAGTTACAGTTTGTTAAAACTCTATTATAATGCTTTGTAAAACCATTGATTAGTATTGGGATTCTGTAGGAGGCTTTGATTTAAACTGGGCCTTTCAAGAATGAAGGTATCTTATTTTTTGTAGTCTGTTATATAATTTGGGCTGTTGTTTGTTGTGCAATTTTGATGACTTTTTGGCAGTGTAGATATTTCATAAATAGGAGAAAAAGAAATTGAGATCAGAAATAGAAAGGATGAAATGCTTCAAAAATTCTTTTCTGGTATTTCCAGTAGCACTTAAAATAACATGAGAAAAAAATACTGTTGTGAAGTATGTTTTAAAAAGCATTGTGACAGCAACAGGAATGTCCTTAAATAGGTACAGATTGGCATTTTCTGTACTTCTCTATGCAACTCTTTTGATGATCAAAGTTTCATTTTAAGTCAGTGGGAGCTCAATATTCAGGCCAACCAACATGAATACAGGGCAAGATAAGAATTTTGGGTCAAGTGAAGGAATTTTTAGTGCTAATTTTCTTGCAAATAATGCTGTATTTATTTTTAAAAATAATGGTTATGATCCAATTTTAATAGAAGCTCTGGGTAATTTTGTATGGGTTTAGTTTTGCGTATTGTCTTCCATTAACATTCATGGAGTTGCACTGAGCTAGAATTCTGAGCTATTATATCTGGAGCTGTAATTTATGTACTTGCAACAAAATAAGTGAAGGCGAGATCAATTCTGTAAGATGGATCATATTAGAAACACTTCCTTTATCAATTGAATTTAAGTGGCTGGCCCTTAAAATGCTCTCAATAAATGTTTACTAGATTAAATGTTTGTGTTATAACAATTCAATAATAACAAACTGAATTTTTGGTTAGCCCAGCCTGTAATTTAGTTTTTACCATATAAGTCTTTGCAAAGTTATGTTTACTAATACAATATGATCTAAGACAATATATCTGTCTAGAAATTATTTTTGAATAGGAAAATATTTTTAGTTATTATAATATAAATTTTGGGGCCTTTGTGTTATGTATTTTCTAGAATTTTGAGCATATCAAATAAAGTATTGATATTTACTTAGGTAAAAATAAATACCAAAGCATGTTTCAAAAAATATTCTTTCAAAATGTTCCTGAGTCCTGTTTAAAAAACAAGATCTACTTACAACACAAAATTAATAATATATAGCTTGTGCTAAATGAGATATCTTCTAGAAGAAAGGGAAGGGTAAAACTTTTATTTTGGAAGAAATACTGTCATTCTTGGGGCTGGGATTTAGCTCAGTTGGTAGAGCACTGTGCTGCAGTCTCTGAGGTCCCGAGTTCAATTCCCAGCACTGCAAAAATGGGAGAAGGGCCTGGCAATCCACTCCCAAGGTAATCCCGAAACAATCAGCCATTGAAAACCCTATGAGGGTCGCTATGAGTTGGATGCCGACTTGACGGCACCTAACAACAACAACAACTGTCATTCTGTTCCAAACAACACTGCATTTTGCTTGATACAAAGCAATGTTTTTTTCACTGGTTTATGTAATTTCATTATATCATGTAATGAACTATTATTTACAGATGAGTTTTTTAGAGTTACTTCCAGAAGATATCGTAATAACATTTATTGGGGTTTTTTCAGTAAACCTTTTGAACACCTATGATATGCTGGATACTATGACAGAATATAAAAGAATAGCACTGTACAGACAGTATGGGCTGGGGTTTAGCTCAGTTGGTAGAGTGCTGATCTACCCTCTCTAAGGCCCTGGGTTTGATCCCCATCACTGCAAAAAATGGGAGAAGGACCTGGCAGGCCACTCCTGAAACAATCCCGAAACAATCAGCCATTGAAAACCCTACATAGGGTCACTGTGGGATGGACCAGATTCAATTGCAACTAACAGCAAACAACAGCACAATATAATGAGGACCACAAACATTATGGGCTGAGTTATATTCAACAATAATGTGGAAGTAAAGAAGAAAGTTCCTAACATAACCTGGGGAGAAATAGGAGGATAAATATGTAGTTTTTGAAGATATGGCATTTAGAATATTTTTGAAGGATAATGGAACAGCCTGTGCAAAGGCACAGGTACAAAAGAAAAAGGTGCTTGATTTTATCCGAATTTTGAAGAAATCCAGTTGCCTGCAATGCATCTCTAGAACTTTGTGAGTGAACTTAATGAAAATGTAAAGATAAAAATGTCTAAAAGATGCAGTCTAACTGCCTTCCCATGTTATCCTGTGATCTATCCCTACACTAGCCTAGTTTATTACTTCTGCCTTTTTCCCTAATTAGAAGTTTATGCTCCAAAAGGCTTACTTTCTCTTATATCATGTGTTTTTCATTTCTTTTTACCAAAGTTTGCCCCACTGTACCTTACTGGAGTGCTTTTGTTCTCTCTTTTTTTTTTTATTGGAAATTTTAAATGTACACCTTAATGTGATTCATTCTGACATGCTTTTCATTGTGACATTTCCATATATGCATTTTGTTATACATTATACATATAAGTTCCCCCTTACCCTCTTGTGCACTTCCTCCCCCAGACGCACCCCCCCCATCAAAGACTTCTCTTCCATTTACTTGTCTTTTTATGGTAATATTTTTCTATATATCCTTGGGTTCCAGTTCTGTTTAAGATAGAAACTTTTTCTGTAGTGAACTTTCCTTTTACGTTGTCAGCACTATTACATGAATTTTCTAGGCCATCTATAATAATACCATTCTTAGCTTTTTAAAAATTATGTTCTGACCTTTGTATAGGATTTTTTCCTTCTTATAGTTTTGATTCAGCTCCCACATATGAGTGAGAACATGTGGTATTTCTCTTTCTGAGCTTCTGTTCGTTCACTTAAAATAATTTTCTCCAATTCCATCCATTTTGCTGCGAATGGCATTATTTCATTTTGTTGATTGTTGAGTAGTATTCCATTATGTGTATGTACCATAGATTTTTAATCCATTCTTCTGTTGATGGGCACTTTGGTTGAGTCCATATCCTTGCTATTGTGAAAAGTGCTTCATTGAACATGGAGATGCAGGTATCTCTGTGGTATGATGACCCATGTCCTTTTGGGTAAATTCCCAATAGTGTTATAGCTGGGTCATACAGTAGATCTATTTTCAGTTTTTTAAGATACCTCCATATTGATTTCCACAGTGGTTGAACCAATTTACAGCTCCACTAACAATGTAAGAATGTTCCCTTTTCCCTGCAACCTCACCAGCATTTGCTGTTATTTGTTTTATTGATTTTGGCCATTCTTACTGGTGGAAGGTGAAATCTCAGAGTTGTTTTAATTTGCATTTCCCTAATGGCTAGGGATATTGGGCATTTTTTTCATGGGTTTCATGGCTTTACGGACCTCTTTATTTGAGAACTGTCTGTTCAGTTTCTTTGCCCATTTGTGTATTGGGTTACTTGTTTCCTTGGGAGCTTTTTTCTTGTGGTCTTTATAAATTCTGGTAATTAGACCTTGGTCTGATGTATAGGATGTGAAGATTTTTTTCCCATTCAGTGGGGGTTTCCTTGACTCTGTTAATTGTTTCTTTTGCTGTACAGAAGCTTTTTAATTTCATGTAATCCCACTTATCTATTCTTGTTGCAATTTCTTGAGCAATTGGACTCCTATTAAGGAAATACTTCCCTATGACTATATGATAGCATGTATTGCCTATCTTGTCTTCTATTAGTTTTGGATCATTTTTTCTATTTCTATGAAGTCAGTCAGTGAAATTTTAATGGGGATTGCACTAAATCTATAAATTGCTTTTGGTAGGATAGCCATTTTTACTATATTAATTCTCTTCATCCAGGAGCAGGGAAGGCCCTTCCATTTTTCAGTGTACTTGCTTTTGTTCTCTTAATTCCACTGTTCTCTCATGTCTAGCACCTGCTGAATAGTATCTATCTGAATACACACTTCTATAAAGAATCCAGGCTCCCATCATTTGTGACCCCACTGCACACACACACATGCTCCTTGAATAATACCAAAGCAGTTTTTATGACAGTTTATTGCACTTGTCTTCACTTATGTGATTCTAAGTCCCTTGAGGATAGGATTGTATCAGTACTAAGGACAGTACTCTCCCTGTAATCATTTCTCTACTTCTTTTAGAAAAAATAAATACCTGATCAAAGAAAAAACAAATAATTTGCATCACTGGAGGATAATCTTAATGCAGCATGAGCAGAATATGATTGAACCTATTAAAAATGAAACAATTGCCAGGCACAGTGGTGCAGCTGCGCAGGCCTGTAATCCCAGCAGCTGGGGAGGCCAAAGGATTGCAAATTCTAGACCAGATGTAGGCTGGGGGTGCCCCTTAGTGGTTCACCACTTGCAAAGCATGCAAGCACAAGGCCCTGGGTTCAACCCCCAGTACCGTGAAAAAAAAACAAAAGAAACAATCAATATTGTACTATATACAATGACTATGTCCACAGAAAGGTTATGAAATCTAAAAATATGGTTTTTGTCATTGTTTATCTTGTTAATCTAGATGGGATACACTGGATTTAGGAAATACAACCTTTGTGATCACTGGAGACATCTTATTTCTGGTGAAGTATGTATTATTTACCAGCCTTTACTACGGTCTAAGCCTGCAGCTGTAGCCCTATGGCAGCCGATCCTGTCAGATCTCGGAAACCAAGCAGGGTCAGGCTAGGCAGGGTGGGAGACCACCTGGGAAAACCAGGTGCTGTAGACTTGGGAGGCGGACCTGGTAACCCACTCCCAAAAATCAATCTGCCATTGAAAACCCTATGAATAGCATAGAAGCACTGACAATAATGTTTCGCCTGTTGTACGTAGGCTTAGGGTTAGGGTCCAATGAGTAGGATTCCGACTCCACGGCACGTAACAACAACTATGGTCTAAATGAAATAGTTACTGTTTACCTCTTTTTGTCCCTGATGCTCATTGTGAAACTGGCTTGTTTTAGTGTCTTGAAAATTAAGAAGAGCATACTTTTTAAAACTCAGCAATATTTTGGTCAAGTATAAATTAATTGGTGTTCTGTGTTATACGTTGTTGTTGTTGTTAGGTGCCGTCAAGTCGGTATCTGACTCATAGTGACCCTCATAGGGTTTTCAATGGCTGTTTTGAGATTGCCTTGGGAGTGGATTGCCAGGCCCTTTTCCCAGTGCTGGGAATTGAACTAGAATAAAATGGTTGTTGAAATAAAAAGCATAAGATCATACTATTCTTGCTAGATTTGTTATATTGTTTGGTAGTCCAGATAAAGTTCTAGAAGGGAAAATCACATTTTTTGTTTTTCTCTTTTGAAAATCTTTGTAAGATTGTCATTCTCCGCTTTTCTTTTATCCTAAACAATCTAGCTCAAAAATGGCAGAGAAATATACCATCTATATAAAGAAAATTTGTTTATGGTGTGTATATATATATGCATATATATATGCATATATATGTATATTTTGTACATTCATATACATACGTATATGTGTGTATATTCAATCCCATTCTACAATAATAAAGAATACGATTCATTTTGTATGTCAATCTAGTGGACCAAAGAAATACTCAAAATAAGATTAAATCTAAGGCAAATACAATCATTCTTGCTCCTTAAACAGTATGACCAAAAACTCATCTGTAATGATGTCATTACAATTGCTTTATAAAATCTTCTATGCTATTCGGAGGGTGACATGTATCATTCTTGTAATGTCATGGTCTGGGAAAAAAATAAACATGATGAATTACAGCTGAGTTTCACTACACATTAATTATTTTAATTGACTGTTTCTTAAATGAATATCTGATAAATCAGTCTTAAAATTCCTCATGTTTCATGACATGCTTAACTCAATATAGACACTTAAGAGTTATGCTGTGAGAGTTTTCATACAAATTCAAAATCATTATAATTAAAATCAAATTCTTACCTAGTGCTCAGTTGTAAGGTTTTTTTTTTAAGTTTTATTTGAGTTTTCTTTGGCTTATACCTTGAATGTGTATTGGATAGGCAGATTATATAATCAAACTAAACATCTTCAATATGCTGAGAAAAAATATCTTGTCTCCATGGCACAACAAAAAACTGGCCTTAATTGACATTCTGTATAAATAGTCATCACCTCATGGAATTCCTTAAAGACATCAGTTCCCTCCTCATCACTGCCAGTACGACAAAGCATGCCTTAATGACCCAATTGAGGTTATCATTTAAAAGAAAGAGATTTGCAGACATCAGCTGTAAATCATTGTAAAATGGCCCTGGGGTAACCTTTGACACAACTCATTTGGAATAAACCTAGGTCAGACTCATAACTTTTGGTCAGTCTAGTACGTGGGCTAACATTCTCTTCCATCCTCTCTTTCATTTTGTCAATACTGGTTCCTTGCTAAGTGACTGGGAAAGATTTAAGTGGATATACATTGACATGTGTTGAAACAAAATTCGTTCCATTAAACTAATAGTGGTCAGGATGTTTGTAAAGTTTACATGAAATATTTTCATATAAACTTTAGGTATATGAATATATTTGGAACTTAATTGTAACTACTTTGCAAAGGATTTCATGATTTGACACCATAAAAATTTTTCAAGGGCCAAGTTCAATATCAGTTAAATTGAAGATGTTGTCCCTATCTTATGAGATATAAATTTTCTTCATAATTAAGGAAAAATTATGTAATTTCAGGTGTAGATTGATCTTTCAAAGAGATTATCACTTAAGAATTCTTTCCTCATTTGCATTTTGGCTTACTAAAGATATGATTAGGGCTGGGATTTAGCTCAGTTGGTAGAGTGCTGCGCTGCAGTCTCTGAGGTCCCGAGTTCAATTCCCAGCACCGCAAAAATGGGAGAAGGGCCTGGCAATCCACTCCCAAGGCAATCCCGAAACGGCCATTGAAAACCCTATGAGGGTCGCTATGAGACTCCATAGCACCTAACAACAACAACAACAAATGATATGATTATTGGCAAAACTAGGGATATTTCTGATCTCAGTTTCTTTATGTGAGTAATGAGGTGGATGGATATCATATCTTTTTGCTGTAAGAATAAAATGAGACCAAATATATAAAGTGCTTTGTATCTTGTAAAATATAACTTGTCAGGGAATAAATGAATAGGATTAGGAAATCAGTACTGAAAGTGAATAGCTATATAATCATTCAAACTATTTTAAATTTCTATAATTATTTTTATTATAAAACATATTAAGCATACATGTGTAAGTTTTATAATATTGAAATTACTTTATAAAATTATATTACTTTTATAATATTTACTTTAATATTACTAATATAATATTTATTTTATAAAATTACATTTATAATATTGAAATTACTAAATATTTATTTAACCAACTCTGTTATGCTGGATGCATTTATTACTTTTTTGGGAACTAGCTGTCTCCATGACAAAATGGCATTACAAAATTCCTTGTAATTTCTTTTGAAGAATGGAGAAGTTCACAGGCAAAAAAATGCATACTTCTTGTATTCAATTAGAAATGCTTTTTCTTTTATTCATTCTACTTGGTTAATTATGGCAGAAGGATAAAGGGAAATAAATACTTTAATTCAATCATAATTAGAAAATAATAATTGTATTTGATGGATATATTGGGGAAGGGAAAGTAATCTTTCCAGCCATTTCTTTTCCTTTTTCCATTTTCTATTTCTGTTTTATCTTATTTTTAGTGTTGAATATTGAACCCAGGGCCTCACACTAGATTAACACCCCTTTACCACCGAGCTATATTCCCATTGCCTTTTTAAGTCATTTCTAGTAAAAATCATCTAGTTGGAAATCCATAGAGCAAATTTTGTAAAACTTAATATTTTATTGTTTTCAGGCTTTCCAAAAAAAGCGGTCTGAGGATCTATGTTGTTGTGGTTGTTAGGTGCCGTTGAATACAACTCATAGCAACCCTATGTACAGCAGATCGAAACACTTGTCGATTCTGTGCCAGGCAAACCATCTTATTTATGTTTAAGCCCATTGTTGCAGACACTGTGTCAATCCATCTGGTGGAGGGTTTTCCTCTTTTGTGTTGACCTGTCACTATCCCAAACATAATGTCTTTCTCTAGGGATTGATCTCTTCTGACTACATGTCCAAAATATGTAAGACAGAGTCTGGCCATTCTTGCTTACAAGAAGCACTCTGGTTGTACTTCTTCTAGGACAGATCTGTTGGTTCTTTTGTCAGTCCATGGTATATTCAATAGACATCTCCAGCACCACAATGCAAAAGCATCAATTCTTTTTCTGTCTCCCTTGTTCAATGTCCAGCTTTCACAACCACGTGATGCAACAGAAAATACCTTCCTCTTCAATGTGACATCTTTGCTTTTCAATACTCTAAAGAGATCTTTTGCCACAGCTTTTCCTAGAGCAATGTGTCTTTTGATTTCTTGACTGCTGCTTTCACGGGTGTTGGTTGTAGAATCAAGTAAAGCCAAATTGTGGACAACCTCAATCTTTTCTCCATTTATTGTGAAGTTGCGTGCTGACCCAGTCGTAAGGATTTTTGTTTTGTTGATGTGTAGTCGTAACCCATATTGAAGGCTATGATCTTTGATCTTCATCAGTAAATGTTTTAAATCCTCTTCACTTTCAGCAAGCAGAGTGGTGTCATCTGCATAACGCAGGTTGTTAATGAGTCTTCCCCCAATTCAGATGTCACATACTTCCTCATAAAGTCCAGTTTATCGGATTATTTGCTCAGGGTATAAACTGAAGTTGTTGTTGTTAAGTGCCGTCAAGTTGGTATCCGACTCATAGTGACCCTCTGTACAACAGCGGAAACACTACTGTCAGTGCTTCTCTGGTGTTCATAGGGCTTTTTTGATTTTTGGGAGGGGCTTGCCAGGTCCTTCTCCCAAGCCTACAGCTTCTGGTGTTCCCAGGCAGTCTCCCTTCCAGACACTAACCAGGCTCGACCCTGCTTAGCTTCCAAGATCTGACAGGATCAGATGCCACAGGGCTACAGCTGCAGGCTATAAACTGAAGAGATAAGGTGAAAGCACACCTTTCTCAACTTTAAGCCAGGCTGTGTTTCCTTGTTCTATCCGAACAATTGCCTTCTGGTTTACGTACAGATTCCTCATGAGCACAATTAGGTGCTCTGGTATTCCCATTTTCTGAAGTATTATCCATAATTTGTTATGATCCACACAGTCAAATGCCTTTGCATAGTCAAGAAAACATAGATAGACATCTTTCTGATATTCTCTGCTTTTGGCTAATATCCTGACATCAGCAGTGAATCCTCTTCTGAATCCCACTTGATTTTCTGATAATTCCTTGTCTATATACAGCTGCAGTCACTTTTGAATGATCTTTAGTAAAATTTTGCTTGTGTGTGATATTAATGATATTGTTCAATAGTTTCCACATTCAGTTGGATCCCCTTTTTTGGGAATAGGCACAAATATGGATTTCTTCCAGTCAGTTGGACAGGTAGCTGTTTTCCAAACCTGTTGGTATAAACATGTTAACACCTCTAGTGCTGCATCTGTTTGTTGAAACATCTCTATTGGTATCCCATCAATTCCTGGAGCCTTGTGTTTCGCCAGTTCTTTCAAGGCAGCTTCCACTTCGTCCTTCAACACCATTGGTTCCTCTTCATATGCAACTTCTTGGAATGGTTGGTCATCTACCAATTCTTTTTTATATAATGGCTCTGTGTATTCCTTCCATCTTCTTTTGATGTTTCCTGCATCATTTAATATTTTCCTTGTAGAATCTTTCACTATTGCCACTCCAGGCTTGAATTTTTTCTTCACTTCCCTAAGCTTGAGAAACACAGAGCATGTTCTTCCCTTTTGGTTTTCTGCCTCCAGCTCTTTACTCATGCCATGATAATATTTGTTTTTGTCTTCTCAAACTGCCTTCTGAAATCTTCTATTTAGTTCCTTAACTTCATCATGTCTTCCTTTTGCTTTACCTGCTCGATGTTCGAGGGCAAGGTCTAGTGTCTCTTTTGATATGTAATTTGGTCTTTTCTTTTTTTCTTGTCTTTTTAAGAACGTTTTGCTTCCTTCTTGAATGATATCTTTTATGTCATGACACAACTCTTCTGGTCTCCTATCATTTGTGTCTAATGCATTAAACCTATTTTTGAGGTGGTCTCTGAACTCAGGTGGGATATACTCAAGGTCATACAGTGGCTCTTGTATACTTGTTCTAATTTTCTTCAGCTTCAGTTTGAACTTGCATATGAGAAGTTGATGGTCTGATCCACAGTCAGCACCTGGTGTTGTTTTGACATTTTGTACAGAGCTTTTCCATCGTCTATTTCCACATATGTAGTCAATTTGATTCCTGTATGTTCCATCTGGTGAAGTCCATGTGCATAGTCTCCATTTATGATGTTGAAAAAATGTATTTGCAATGAAAAGGTCATTGGTCTGACAAAATTCTATCATGCGATCTCCAGCTTCGTTTCTGTCACCAAGACCATATTTTCCAACTACTGAGCCTTCTTCTTTGTTTCCAACCTTTGCATTCCAGTCACCAGTGATTATCAGTATGTCTTGATTGCATGTTTGATC
>VMDO01023345.1:0-31796 GCA_007922755.1 Pedetes capensis | reverse complement strand
AATCAAATGAAAATAAAAACATAACCCACCAGTACCTTTGGAATACAGCAAAGGCAGTTCTAAGAGGGAAGTTTATAGTCATGATTGACTATATTTAAAAATCAGAATGACCTTAAACAATTTAATGATATACCTCAAGCTCTTAGAAAAGAATTAAACCCCAAAAATGTAAATGGAAAGAAATAATACAGATCACAGAAGAAATCAATAGAGATTAAAGGAATAATAAAAAGTACTGATAAAAAAAAGAACTGGTTCTTTGAAAATATAAAAAAGATTGACAAACTCTTGTAAAAAAAAAAAAAAACACCAAAAACAAGAAAAGACTCAAATTAAGAAAATTAGAAATGAAAAAGGGAACATTACAACAGATACCAATGAAATTCAGGGAATCATTAGGGAATATTTTGTGAAATTATATTCTACAAAATTGGGGAAAATAGATGAGATGGATGAGTTCCTAGACACATACGATCTGTCAGAATTAAGTCAAGGGAATATAAAAAACTTAAACAGACCTATAACAAGGAGCAAATTTGAGGTAGTAATAGAGTCTCCAACAAAGAATGTCCCAGGTATAGACATATTCACTGCTGAATTCTCCAAGACCTTTTAAGGATTTTCACGAATAATTCTCAAGCTATTTCATAAAATATGAAAGAATGGAACACTACCACCCTCATTCTATGAAATTATTATTACCCTGATATCAAAACCAGATAAGTATATGTCAAAAAAGAGAAACAACAGACCAATTTCCTTGATGAAGCTTGATGTAAAAATCTTCAATAAAGTACTTGCAAATTGACTTCAATAACAATAAAAAGATTATTCACTATGATCAAATTGGCTTCATTCCAGGGAATGTAAGCCTGGTTCAACATACATAACACAATAAACGTAATATAACATATAAATAGTCTCAGAAACAGAAATCACATTATCCTATCAATAGGTGCATAAAAGATCTTCAATAAAGTTCAACATCCAAGCCTTGAAGAAACTAGGAATTGAAGGAGCATATCTCAACATAATAAAAATAATATATGAAAAACCTACAGGCAAAATCCTACTAAAAGCAAAATCCTGAAAGCACTTCCCTTAAAATCAGGAAAAGGAGAAAGATGTCCACTGTCTCTATTGCTATTCAATGTAGTAAATGAAATATTAGCCATAGCAATAAGACAAGAGAAAGAAAAGGAATTCACATAGGAAAGGAAGAAGTCAAATTATCTCTATTTGTAGACAATATGATCCTATATTAAAAGACCCTAAAGACACCCCCAGAAAATTCTTATTCTAATTGTTATTAGATGCTATCAATTTGAGTCCAACTCATAGTGATCCTCATAGGGTTTGGCTGAAACTCTTAGATTTTATAAATCCTTTCAGTAAGTAGCAAGGTACAAAATCAATATATATAAATCAGTAGATTTTCTGGAAACCAATAATTACCAGATAGAGAAAGAAACTAAGAAAAAATTACCACTCACAATAGCTTTAAAAAATACCTATGAATAAACCTAAGCAAGGAGTTGAAAGTTTGCCCCAATTAAAACTTTAAAACACTAAAGACAGAAATTAAAGAAGATACCAGAAGGTGGAAATATCATCCATACTCATGGATTATAAAAATAAATACTGTGGGAATGGTTCTATATCAAAACCAATCTACAGATTTAATGCAATTTCAATCAAAATCCTAATGACATTCTTCATAGAAATATAGAAAACAATACTAAAATTAATGTAGAAGCACAAAAGACCCCACATTGCTACAGCAAAATCCTTAGCAGAAAGAACAATGCAGGGGGCATCATAATTCCCAATTTGAAATTGTACTACAAAGTCATAGTAACAAAAACTGCATGGTACTAGCACAAAAACAGACATGAAGGTCAATAGAACAGAACAGAGGGTCCATATATATATATATGGACTTCCTCATGTAGAAGACTGAAACTAGATCTCTCTCTCTCTCTCTCTCTCTCTCTCTCTCTCTCTCTCTCCCTCTCTCTCTCTCCTTGTAAAAAAATAAGCTCAACATGGATAAAAGGCCTTAATGTAAACCCTGAAACTTTGAAACTGCTAAAGGAAAACATAAGGAAAATATTTTAAGATATAGGCATAGGCCAGTAGATTCTGAATATGAAGCTAATAATGCAGGAAACAATAGCAAGAATTGACAAATGGAATTGCATTAAATTAAAAAGCTTTTGTACAGTAAAGGATACAATTATCAAAGTGAAGAGACATCCTGCAGAATGGGAGAAAATCTTTGCCAGCTACACATCAGACAGAGGATTAAAAGAATATATAAAGAGCTCAAAAATCTAAACACAAAGAAACCAAAGTATTCAGTAAAAAATGGATAAAAGAACTGAACAGAGACTTCTGAAAAGAAGAAAAATACAAATGGCCAACAATCTTATGAAAAAATGTTCAATATCCTTAGCCATCAGGGAAAGGCAAATCAAAACTACGCTGAGATATCGCCTCATCCCAATCAACAGGATAGCATTAGCAAGTCAAACAAAAATTGCTGGTGATGATGCAAGGAGAAAGGAAAACTATTACACTGCTGATAGGAATGTGGGTTGCTGCAGCCACTATGGAAATCAGTTTGGAGTTTACTCAAAAAATAAAAATAGAATTGCCATATGAAATGGGCATAAATCCTAAGGAATATATGTCAATTATACCATGGAGATACCAGCTAATCCATGCTTATTGTGGTGTTGTTATTCATAATAGTTGAGATATAGAATCAACTTAGTAGTCCACCAATAGACTAGTGGATAGGAAATTGTGATGTATGTACAAAATTGACTTTTATTCAGCCATAAAGAAGGACAAAATTATGCTATTTTCTGGAGAATTAATGGAACTAGAAGTCATCATTGTAAGTGAAATAAACCAGAACCACGAAGACAAACATCACATGTTTTCTCGCATATGTGGATATTGTTGTTGTTAGGTGCCCTTGAGTTAAATCCAACTCATAGTGACTCTATAAAAAACAGAATGGAACATTCCCTGATTCTGTACCAGGTATATAATCTTTTTTTATGTTTAAACTCATTGTTGCAGACACTACGTCATCCAATCTAGTGGAGGATTTTGATTTTTTTCATTGACCTGCCATTCTCCCAAACATGATATCCTTCTTCAGGGATTGGTCTCTCCTGATTGCATGTCCAAAATACATAAGACACAACCTATTCATCCTTGCTTCCATGGAACACCCTGGTTTCACTTCTTCTAGGACAGATTTGGTGCTTCTTTTTCCAGGCCACATTATATTCAATATTTGTCTCCAGGACCATAATTCAAAAGCATCCATTCTTTTCCTGTTTCCCTTATTCAATGTCTAGCACTCACAAGCATATAATGCAGATGAAAATACCATGGAATGAGTCTGGGGCACCTTTGTCTTTGATGTGACATCTTTATTTTTCAAACCTTTAAAGAGGTCTTTTGCAACAGCTTTTCCCACAGCAATGTGTCTTTTGATTTCTTGACTGCCCCTTCCATGGATACTGATTTTACAACCAAATAAAGCAAAATATGGAATAATCTCAATCTTTTCTATTTATCATGAAGTTGCTTACTGACCCATTTGTAAGGGTATTTGTTTTGTTGATGTTGAGGCACAATACATATTGAAGGCTCTGTTCTTTGATATTCATCAGTAGTTTCAAGACGTTTTCAGTTTCAGCAAGCAGAGTGTGTCATCTGTATAATGCAGATTGTTAATCAGTTTTCTCCAATCATTATGCCATGTTCTTCTTTATAAAGTCCAGTTTCTCAGATTATTGGCCTAGCATAGAGATGGAAGAGGTATGGTGAAACAATACACCCCTGAAGCATAACTTTCTTCACTTTAAACTAGACAGTGTTTTCTTCTTCTGTTTGAATGAGTGCCTCCTGATCCATGTACAGATGCCTCATGAGTAAAATTAAGTGCTCTGGTATTCCCATTCTTTGTAATGTTATGATCCACACAGTCAAATTCCTTTGTATAGTCAATAAAACATACATAGACATCTTTTTGGTGTTCTCTGCTTTTGAGTAATGTCCATCTGACATCAGCAATGATGTCTCTGGTTCTCTGCCCTCTTATGACTCTTGCTTGATTTCCTGGCAATTCCCTGTGTATATACTGCTGCAATTGCTTTTGAAAGATCTTTAGAAAAATTATGCTTCCATGTGATATTAATATCATTTTATAATTTCCACATTCTATTGGATCACCTTTCTTGGGAATATGCACAAACATAGATGCTCTCCAGTCAATTGGTCAGGTAGCTGTTTTCCAAATCTCTTGGCATAAACAAATGAGCACCTCCAGCGCTGCATCTATTTGTTGAAACATTTCTATTGGTATTCCTTCAATTCCTGGAGTCTTGCATTTCACTAAATCTTTCAAGGCACCTCCCCCTTCTCCCATCAATACCATTGGTTCTTGATCATATATAACTTCTTGAGATGGTTGGTAATCCACTAATTCTTTTTGGCATGATAACTCTGTGTACTCTTTTCATCCTCTCTGATGTTTCCTGTGTCCTTTAATATTTTCCCTATAGAATCTTTCAATATTACCACTCTAGGATTGAGTTTTTTCTTCATTTCCTTAAGTTTGAGACAAACAGAGCATGTTCTTCCTTTCTGGATTTCCATTTCCAGCTCTTTACACATGTCATTATAATATTTAATTTTTCCTTCTGGAGCTGCTCTTTGAAATATTCTGTTTAGTTCCTTGACTTCATCATATCTTCCTTTTACTTTAGCTGCTCATCGTTCAAGGGCAAGTTTCAGAACCTCTTTTGAGATGCAATTTGGTCTTTTCTTTTTTTCCTGTATTTTTAATGACCTTTTGCTTTCTTCATGAATGATATCTTTGATGTCATATCACAGCTCATCTGGTCTTCTATCATTAGTATCTAATGCATCAAACCTGTTTTTGAGGTAGTCTCTGAACTCAAGTGGGATATACTCAAGGTTATACCTTGGCCCTTGCACATTTGTGCTAATTTTCTTTAGCTTCATTTTGACCCTGCATATGAGCAGTTGATGGTCTGATTCATAATCAACATCTAGTCTTGTCCTGACATTTGATATTGAGCTTTCTCATTATCTCTTTCCATAAATGTAGTCAATTTGGTTTCTATGTGTATCATTTGATGAATTCCATGTATGTTCCCCATTTATGTTGGTAAAATAATATATTTGCAGTGAAAAGCTCATTGGACTGATAAAATTCTATTATGCAATTTCTACCATTGTTTCTGTTACCAAGGTAATATTTTCCAACTGCTGAGCCTTCTTTTTTTGTTTCCAAATTTTGCATTTCAGTCACCAGCAATTATCAGTACATCCTGATTGCATGTTGGATCTATTTCAGATTGCAAGAGCTGATAAAAATCTTTGAGTCATGCCACATCAGCAAACTGAGATACCTGAGGCTTACACCCTTTCTGTCATTAAGGTAGACTCTACCTTTAAGAGGCATCTCTTCCTCAGTTGTCTTGTGAGTGCATTCCAACCTCAGGGACTCATCTTCCTGCACTATATCTGACAGTGTTTCTCTGCTAGTCATAGAGTTTTCAATGGCTAATTGTTCCAGTAGTCAGCTGTCAGGTCCTACTCCTTAGTGTCTCTTAGTCTGAAAGCTCAGCTGAAACCCATTCATCTTGGGTACCCTGCTGATATCTATAACATCAGTAGCATAGCTTTCAACATCACAGCAAAACAGAAGGCCCCATAGTATGGCAAACTGACAAATGTGGGGGATGTGGATATTTGACTTCAATATATATTCAGTATTAAAATATTTAGGTCATGAAAGTAGAAGGATAATAGACTAAAGAGGGAGGTGGCAAGAAGAAAGGGTAATGGGAGAAAGGAAAGAGAATAACACACATTTTGCCCTTAATGCAAAATCAGGATATAGATAGATAGATGATATAGATGTAGATATAAATATAGATACAGACAAATAAAACATATAAGCATAGGGACCACAGGGGGAATAAAGAAGAGGGAGTGGGTAATGTAAGGGTAAAAGGAAAGGTAAACATGAGCAATTTCACTCCATGTGTGGAGTGAAATCCACACATGGAAATTTCATAATGAGACCCATTATGTTGTACATTAAAAGTTACTAATAAAACAAGATTAGTAGGGAAAAAGCAAGACCCAATTTTATATTGTCTGCAAGGAATTCAGTTAAACCCTAAAGGTGTAGCGGTGCACAACTGTAATCCCTGTGATTTGGGAGGTGCTGGCAGGAGAATCACATTTGAGGCCAGAGGCAACCTGCATAATTGAGCAAAGCTCTGACTCAAAATAAAAAATTAAAAAATGGTCTGTGGTTGGATCCCAGTGGTACAGAGCTTGCAAGAAATATATAAGGGCCTGGGTTTGAATCTCGTAAAAAACTAAACAAAACAAACATAGATTGAAAGTAAAAATTTACAGAAAAAAAAACACATTAAGATTAATCAAAAGAAATTAGAAGTGATTGAATTAGTTTCAAATAGAGCAGACTTTTGTAAAAGGGAAGTTTTGAGGGATAAAGAGTATAATGATGAAGTCAAAAATCCACGAAGACAAAACTACCCTTAGTATTTATTTGCCTAGTCATGGGCTATAAAACTACATGGAGAAAAAACTGGTAAAACTGCAAGGAAAATAGATGAATCCACCATCATAGTTGGAGAATTTAGCACTCCTCTCTCAGCAATAGATCCAGCAGGCAGAAAGTAAGTGAAGATATACTATATATCATACATCAAATGGCATAGTTGAGCTCAGCATCACCATCAATCCTGTGCACATAATTGATATCAGAACACAAATTTTATCCCAAAACAGAAGATTAAGCCTTCTTCTAAAGCTCATAGGGAATATTCACCAAGGCAAATCACATTCTGGGTCATAAAATACAACTAAAAACTTTAAGAGAATGAAAATCATTCTATGTCTGCTTTCAGAAAACAACAAAATTAAAGTGGAAATCAATAACAGAAAGACAACCAGAAAATCCCAAAATATTAGGAGATTAAATAACATCCTTCTAAAGAACACATGAGTCAAAGAAGAAATACCAAAAGTAATTAAAAATTATTTTGAACTAAGTGAAAATGCAAATGCAATTTATCAATATTTGTGGGACACAATGAAAGTAATGTTTAGAGGGAAATTTAAACTTCTTAATGTTCATATTAGAAAATGAAGAAAAATATAAAGTCAGTTATTGAATCTTCCACCTTAGGGAAAAATAGAAAATAATAGATTAATAATTCTGAAGTCAGCAGAAAAAAACAAGTAAAAAAAATTAGTGCAGAAATCAGTTAAATCAACAGAGAAATTCAACCAAATTAAAAGATGGTTCTTTGAATAGATCAATAAAAATAATAAAGCTCTACCAAGCCTAAGGCAAAAGAGAATCATAAAAATTACTGACATCGGAACTCATTAAAAAGGATAAGAAGCTTGGTTGGCATGATGACACATACCTGTAATCCCCACTACTCTGGAAGCTAAGGCAAGAGATCATGAGTTCAAGGCCAGAGGTAGCCTATGCAAGTTAGAAAGACCCTGTCTCAAAATTTAAAAGACAGATGGGAGGAGAGAAAAAAAGACTATGAGTGTGGATCAGTGGTAGAGTGCTTGCCTGTCATGCATGAGGCCTGGGTTCAATCCCTAACACTTTGGGGGGAAAAGTATAAGAAAGGAACATTATAGGGCTAAAGATGTAACTTAGTGACAAAGCACATGCATCAAATGCACACACAAAATAGAAAGAAAGGAGAGAAGGAAAAAAGGAAGGAAATATGAATATAAGTAACTCTTTGCTCACAAACTTGTTAAGCTAAATAAAATGGGTTAATTCTCTAAAGCAGTGGTCCCCAGCCTTTTTGACACAAGGAATTGGTTTCATGGGAGACAATTTTTCTACAGACTGATGGTGGTGGTTTCAGGATGATTCAAGTGTGTTACATCTATTTTGTAAGTACAGATGAAGTTTCACTTGCTCACCACTCACACCATGTCCTGGGGGTTCAGGATTTCTACACTAAGTGATACAATATGCCAAAATTCAAGTAAAAAGAAATAGAAAATATGAATAGGTCTATACTTTTTAAATATATATGTCATATATATATATATATATATATATATATATATATATATATATGTTTTAAAGCAATATATAATATAGTTTTGAATCAATAATTAATGACTTTCCCAAACAAAAAGCACCAAGCTCAGTTGGATTCACTGGTGAATTCTGCTAAACATTTGAGGGTGAAACTATAGTTATTCTCTACAATATCATTTAGAATATAGAAACAGTGTAAATAGTTCTCCATTATTTGATGACAGCATTACACTAAAACCAAAACCAGACAAAAATATTATAGGAAAAGGTAACTACTGACACATATCTTTCATGAGCTTTGAAGAAATAAATCCTCAACAAAATATGATCAAATAGAAGCCAACAATATATAAGAGAAACATACAGCATAGAAAAGTGGGATTTATTCCAGGTGTTTAAGGGTGTATTGGCACTCAAAAATCAATTACTTTCATCCAGCAAATCATCAGATTAATAAAGAAAAATCACATGATCATACTAATAATGCAGAAAAACATTTGAAAAAACTCACTATTTCTCATAATAAAAGCTCTTAGCAAACTAGGAACAGAGGGGAATTTTCACAACTTAATAAAGAATATCTCTGAAAAACCTACAGTAACATCATACGTAATGGTTAAAAGCTCAAACTTTTCCTACTAAAATCAAGAAAAATGATATCGTATTTCACAAGTGCTTTTCAACATCATATTGGAAATCCAAGATATGTAAGTACAAGTCATAATAACTGAGAAGGAAGAAATAAAACTACTTTGTTTTCATATCATGTGATAATTTATGTAGAAATCAATCCCCAAACTCCTGGAATTAATGAGTAATTATGGTAAAATTACAGGAGGTATTAATAAACAAAATTCAAGTGCTTTTTTATATACTAGCAAAGAAAAAATAGAATTTCATGTTATAACATTACCGCTTATGTTAGTACCCCCCCAAAAGAATACATTGATTTAAACCTAACAAAATACATATAAGATCTATATAAGGAAATATAGAATAATCTTTCTTCATTTATTTAGTTTTTTGATATCTAATAAAATGATATTTAATGACAATATGTTGTTATGAAAATATATGTTGCTGTTATTGTTGTTGTTGTTGTTGTTGTTGCCATTGTTAGGTGCTGTGGAGTCTTGTCCAACTCATAGCGACTCTCATAGGGTTTTCAATGGCTTATTGTTTGAAGATTGCTTTGGGAGTTGATTGTCACACCCATTTCTCATTTTTCTGGTACTGGGAATAGAACTTGGGATCTCAGAGACTGTAGAGCAGTGCTCTGTGCATTAAGCTAAATCCCAGGCCATGGAAATATATAAGGATGAATAAATAAATGAAAAGATATTCCATGATTGTGGATAAGAAGACTCAGTATTATTGATACACTAGCTTTTCCTGGGCTGCAGCCAAAGCTCTGTGGTGTTTGATCCGTCAGATCTCAGAAGCTAAATAGGTTTGGACCTGGTTAGTACTCGGATGGGAGACTTCCTGGGACCACCAGATACTGTAGGCTTGGAAGAAGGACCCGGCAACCCACTTCCAAAAATCAATCCACCATTGAAAACCCTATGAATATCAGAGGAGCACTGACAATAGTGTTTTGCCTGCTGCACTTATGGTCGCTGAGTCAGATACCAATTAGACTGCACCTAACAACAACAGTTCTTCCTAAGGTCATTCCTAGATTTAATTAAAAGTCAATCAAAATCCCAGGCAATTATTTTGTGATTATTGACAAATTGATTCTAAAATTTATATGGAGAAACAAAAGGCCACAATAGCAAACTAAATATTGAAAAAGTATCAACAGCACTTGACTTCAAGTCCTACCAAATAACTATTATATTTAAGAGAGTATCACACTGGCAAAGGAATAAATATGTAGATCAATGGAGCAGAATAGACCAGATAAAGCCATATAAATATTGTCAACTGAAATTTGACAAAGAAAAGACAATCTAGTTTAACAAAGATAGTCTTTTCCATCAATAAGTTTGAAAAAAGACAAAATTAATTTTAAAAATCTAGACTCAGACCCTATGCCACAGACCTAAATACAGGATGCAGTTCTATAAAACTCCAATAAGATAACATAGAACACCTATGTAAACATGTATATGATTCTTTTAGGTATAGCACCAAAGGTATAATCCATGAAAATTTTGATAATTTGAATTTCTTTAAAATTAAAAAAAAACTGCTCTACAAAAGACAATATAAGGAGAATAAGAAGACAAACCACAGAGTGGGAGTAAATACTTGCAAGACACATATTATAAAAGACTGGTATTTGTAATGTAAAAAGACTCTTTAAAACCCTGCAATAAGAAAATGAACAATCTGATTTAAAAATTGCCCAAATATCTAAGCACTTAATGAAAGGAGATTTTCAGATGGAAAGTAAGTATATACAAAGATGTTCAACATCATACATAATCAGATAACTGCAAATTGAAACAAAAATGTGATATCACTACACACATGTTATGAGGCCAATATTCCAGACATTGAGAACACCAAATGCTGGCAAAGTTGTGGAGTCACATGAACACTGCTTCATTGCTGCTACGAGTGCAATATGGATAACCACTTTAGAAAACTGTTTGGCAGATTTTTTTCTTTTTCTTTTTCTTTTTTTTTCAGAACTAAACATAGCTTTACTATATGATCCAACAATTGTGCTCCTTAGTATTTACCCAAATGAATGGAAAACTATGCCCCAAAAAAGCATACACACAGATGTTTATATCAGTTTTATTCAAAATTGCCAAAACTTAGAAGCAAGCAGAATATCCTTCAGAAGGTGAATGGAAAAATAAATTGTGAGACATTAGACAACAGAATAATATTCAGCTCTAAAAAGATGTGCACTACCAAGTCATGAAAAGATGTGAAAGAAACTTAAATGCACAATTTGTAGGTGAAAGGAGCCAATTTGAAAAGACTTCATACTACAGGATTCCCACTCTATGATGCTGTGAGAAAAGTGAAACTAGAGAGAGTAAAAAGATCAGCAGTTGCTAAGGGTTAGCAGGGAAGGAAGTGATGAATAGGCAAAACACAGAGGATTCAATAATGTTGGATTTCTGTCACTTTGCATTTTCCAAAATTATAGATATTACAATATCAATACCAATAATGAACTCTAATGTACAATTTGGACTTAAGATAATGGTAATGTGTCAATATGGGTTCATCTGATGTAACAAATATAGACATTTAAAATGAGATGTATAGAGTTGGAGAGGTAGTACATGTATAAAGGATATGTGGAAACTCCCATATGCACAATTTTACTGTGAACCTTAAACTACAATAAAAATAAACCTTCATAGCTAAAAACTATATGTTTAAAATTTGTTCTGATACAATATGGCAGTTTATTTTGACCTTTATTGTGCAAAGACTTGAGAGTCAGCAGATATACATTATTTATATTTTACATGTTACCAGTTTTATTAATTGTTTGATTTTGGACAAGTTATCCCACTTTTTTCATTCTCACATTACCAATCCATCAAATGAAGTTAGAAAGATTTTATTTCTCAGGATAGCTAAAAGTGCACAATGTAAGTATTGTATTATTTCTGGTATAAATATTTCCTATTTTTATTGAAAATAAATCCTGTCATTTAAATATTTTTATTTTTTTCTACTATTGTTGATATATTCTAATTTAATTATATTGGACTCCAAGAATATTGATTGTGTTGTCATTTTTAAAAGAAATTCATTCCTTTACAATATATTGTACTTTTTATAAGAAATAGTACATGGTAGCTTGAAAATAATATACAGTCTCAGTTTCATGAAAGGTATTTCCTTCTCTTTCTCTTTCCTCTCATTAATGATGTGTTTCAAAAATCATCTAACATTTCAATTTTTATATATTTGATCAGTTTCTACTAGATGTATGTTTAAATTATCATTTTTATTTTATTTTTTTGTTTTTAATTCTTGTAGTTTTATTTGATAGTCTACTTTTATGACATTAACTTGACTACTTCATTTTTTAGTGTTTAGTATTTACCTTTTCTAACATTTCCGAATCATTTTCTTTTCTCTTAAATAATGCTGAGTTTTATGTTGTTGTTGTTGTTAGGTGCCATCAAGTCGGTATCTGACTCATAGAGACCCTCTGTACAACAGGGGAAACACTATTGCCAGTGCTTCTCTGCTGTTCATAGGGTTTTCAATGGCAGATTGATTTTTGGGAGGGGGTTGCCGGGTGCTTCTCCCAAGCCTACAGCACCTGGTGTTCCTGGTGGTCTCCCATCCAAGTACTAACCAGGCCCGACCCTGCTTAGCTTCCGAGATCTGACAGGATCGGATTCCACAGGGCTATGGCTGCAGGCTGAGTTTTATGTGCCATTTATTTATTTATGAGGTTAATTGTATTATGTTAGCTTATATTATGGTTTTATCAATTATTATGTTAGTTTAATGTTTCCTTCTGTTGAGATTACTGATATAATTATTTTGTGATTTTTTTCTTTATAATGACTCATATTTGTTGCTCTTTACTTTCTTGCCTTTTGTTCAAATGATGCTATCTTCCACATTTCTATATTTATCTTTACTATTTCAGAATCTACATAACATGTTATCATTTATCCATTCTTTACTTTTTCTTACTAATGCTAACATTGTTCCGTATTTCTGACTTTCATCAAAACAACAGTAATTAATGTGCTTATTTGAATATCATTGACTAGAATGTTAATTTTTATATCACTAAGTACAATGATTGAGCATATATACACTACACATGTACTTCACATTAATATAATATAAATATATATGACTTCAGATTGACATGTAGATTCTGAAAGTAATGAGAATTTGTAGGCCTAGAGCATAAAAATCCTCAAATTGCCTTTAAAAGATCATTTCACAAGCTATGTTCTGAGTTTCCATCCAAAGGAAGACAAAACAAGCCTCATCAGTCACTGAGGAGGTTGCTTCTGCTGTTAAGGGAGGCTCATTAGAGTTTTGGTATTCAGCTTAGATATATCTAAATCTATTTAAATGTCCTTATTCTAATTTTTATAATCTCATTTGCTCCCAGTAAAAGGTTTTTATATAAGATATCTAACTTTAAAATAATTTACATTAGAATTCAATACTCTGCAATTGTAATTATGCATCAAATTTCCAGTTTTATAAATCCCTTAATTATAAGAGATAAGAGATACTTCTAGGGAAGTTGTAGAAATCCATTCACCTTTTGACCTTGCCATGACACAAATTTGTAATTTTATTTGTTTCTTTCCCCTACATAGGTAATGAGAAAAAGCTAGCCCAAGTATGCTTCATTTTTCTTTCAGTGGTCTAGCAAAAAAATCTTGGCTGGCCAAAGAATAATCTCAAAAACATACCTCATTCCAGATAATCTCAGATGATAATTTACTAACTTGTTTTATCTATCTACAAGGGATCTTTCTATTTCAGTTGTTGGTCAGATAAACACACATTTCAAAACAAGTCATGTCAGATAGCCAAACTATATTCTCATCCTTCAGGGCTTGTTGGTCTCTTAAGTAACAATTTAATGTAGGAATTTACTTATACAAAGTTTTAGAGGAGTTAAAGATATGTGTTCTTGGTTTAGACATTTTTTCAGAACAATACTCAATGACCCATTACTCAATAACCACCAATACTGTGGAGGTATGCCACAATCAAAGAGCTACCACAACCCCTACCCACATATGCTTCTGAATAGATAGGAATTTATGGAAAATATCAGTTGTGATCCAGGAGTTGGCCAGATGAGAAAAACTCCTCTGCCATCACTGCCACATTTATGGTGTTGTCACATATCAGAGACTGAAACATAGATGCTAGAACCCTGCTGCAGATACGCCTCATGTTCTACAATCCTTTTAGTTTTGTTTCTTTGTGTATTGTTTCATAGAGCCTACAAAGGAACATTTTTCTATAATCTTCCATTTACTTGTTGTTGTTGTTGTTTTTGCCATGCTGGAGGATTGAACCAAGGGCCTCATTTAGGCTTGGCAAATGCTCGTCTACAAATCTGTTCTCTGGCCCCTTTTTACCTCCTGCCTCAGCCTGTTGGGTTGCTGGGATTATAGGAATGAGCCACGGCACCAAGTTTCCATTAACTTTCTAAGAATTCTATGTGTGTTTTCAATTCTTTTTCAGATTTTTTTTTATTTTTATGTTTTTCTGTGGTAAGTAATCTCTCAATTGTTGATTTTTAACATAACTTTTTTATTAATTTGCCAATCTATTTTCTGATTTTTATTTAGAGAATTATCTTGAGCCAGGCTGGTAAGTTCTAAGTGTAGTTGCTTACTCTTCTCTTCTGTGTAGACCTGTTCCTGTGTAAAGACTTTTCATCTTCCTCTGGAGATATTTTTAGTCTCCTTGTCTTTAAGAAGTTCAGTGCAGGGGATTAGGGAGTCAAGATGGTGGACAGATAACACACACCTTCTGTCCCAGAGTAAAGAGGATTGATTAGGGGATTGGAACTCACATTGAATAGATAGAAATAGTGATAGCTTAGATTGGGAGATAGACAATGAAACTGGAAGATCACTGAAATTGAGGATTTGGCTTCGGAGGAGCTACACAGAGGACAGTACCGGGACTGCCGCCATTTTGCCATCACGCAGACGGCAGATAGAATCCTGGAGTCTCGGAGGGGACTTCATGCACACACCCACGGGGGCCAGACCCAACATGGAGTGCAACCTTGGCAGCACACTGTCACTCTGCCCGTGGGACACAAACTACAAATTTCAGGTGACTCAGTTTCAGGTGGCACAATGAATTGCCATTATAGTGGCACACGTCCTGCAGTCTGAAATGCTGGGCTGTTGTAAGTCCCTCACGCAAGAAAATAGGGATCGGATCAATGAGAGTAGATATGCGAGGGTATGAGGAGTGATTGTGGAGGGAAAGGGGAAACCAGTGCCAGAGGTACAGGTCTAGAGCTGAGACATGGCTCCCTCCCTCCTGTTGTGGCAGGACAGTTGTGCAGATGCGATCTCCACAGACATACAGGCACACATACACCTGGATCCAGGACACACCAGAGGTGATCCTAAGTCATCCCACTGCACTGTGGAGAAATCTGGGATTTGTGGAGGTGACTGAGCCCCACGCAGACAGAGTGCTCCTTTTTGGCAGAGCCTAGTGGCACAATTAATCAAAATCATAGTGGTTTCAAGCTCGATCGCTAAGCATGGACAGACCTGCTGCAGATTCCCTCTGGGGCGTTTGCACATCATCCCACCCACATGAGGATATGGTCCTCCCAAGTGGTCTCCCAAGTAGGTGGAAAGCCCTGCAATAAAAAGAAATCCATGATAGCAGCCATATTCACTCCATGTTTTAGACTTTGGGGCGGAAATCTCTGATTTGGGGAATTGGCGCCCGAACTACGAGGGACAGGGAGAACTCCAGGGAGGACCCCACAGGTTCCACTGCCTCTCAAACAATACAATAGACACAGAATATTTCATGGAACAGTTTCTTTGGGCACTCAGTGTCCCACTTAAACCCAGGACACTGTGGGGTGGTCTGCATTATCTACCCAATCGGTAAGACTAAACCAGACTGCTTATGCATATTATGTGAAAACACTGTCACCCTGAGTTCTGTAGGGAGCACTGATTCCTGAGGTATCGGCTTCACCTGGTGGAACTGGGTGTCCGCAGTTCAGATTCCACCCGCAAGAACATACAAGGGCTTTTTTGTATGTGTGTGGGAGCGTGCATGCGTGAATTTTTTTTTTCTCTTTTTCCTTCCTATTTTTCTTCCTTTCTTCTTTTACTCCCTTCCCTTTTTCTATTCTCCTTCTCTTTTTCTTAAGTTATATATGTGTCTTTGTTTTAATAATTTTACCCTTAAATCTTAACCTTAATTTTAATTTTCATGGTAATTTCTATTAGCCTCTGTCCTCTACCTCCTCTTTCCCCCTCTTCTGTCACCAGATCCCCCCCTTCTCACCCCACAGAAAAGAAACAAAATCTATCACCTCCCTATCCCCTAGCCCTTTTGGAGTTGGGCTGTTGGACTAAAGAGAGAACCACAAAGACCAAAAAGCCAAGAATATACCCAGTTTATAAACTCTAATAAGCACCAGAGATTCAGAACCACACAATATCAAAGGAATAACAGATGGACAAGTTCTGCACACTCAGGAGAGATGAATTCTATTTCTTGGACCATATTATGGGCAAACAAAGTAAACCTACAAAAAACACAAAGGGGCAGGATGGATATGAAGGCTCCACAGATCAAAGCCCCCCAACAAATAACTCCAAGCACTCTCAATTCTTAGGGATCTCTGATTCAGAATTCAGAGTCATGGTTATAAACATGCTAAGAGAAATTAAGACAAATACCACAAGCACCCTGGAGATCCTTGAAAGGAAGTTTTCTCACTTGGAAGCCATTCTGTCATCCCAGTTAGAAATGATAAGGAAGAACCAAACCACTCTCCTTGATACTCAATCCAAGTTATCTGAATTGAACACGGCTAAAGAATCCTTTTCATCAAGACTGGATGAATCTGAGCTGAGGATTTCCAATTCCGAAGATGCCATAAATGAACTTAAATACAAGCAGTTAGAAATGGAATAAATGATAAAGGTTTAAAAAACGATTTCCAGGAGAACTCAGATAGAATGAAAAAATGAAATTTAAGAATTCAGGGCATCTGTGAAGGAGAAGAAAGATCCATTGGAGGCCTTCAAAACCTAGTAAAAAATATCCTCAAGGAAAACCTCCCAAGGATAGCACAGGAAATGGATATATACACTACTGATACATTCACTGAGGCTGACTTAAGTAGATCATCCTTGAGACATGTCATTGCTAGCATGCTGTTGTTAGAGACCAGGGAAGCTATCCTGCAAGCAGCAATACAGAAACCCCTTATTACTTATAAAGCAAAACCTATTAAAATTACTGCAGACTTTTCCATATCAACATTGAAATATAGAAAGGAATGGACACAGGTGATTCAAATATTAAAAAAAAAAACAATCTCCAGACTAGATTAATATATCCAACAAAATTATCTTTGATAATAGATGAGGAGTGTAAGACATTTAATGACATTGAAGCTTTTTCAACAATAAGCAATCACCAAACCAGCACTGGAGAGGATTCTAAATCAACTACCACATCCAGGAGAGTTAAGACAACCCTACAAAGGAAATCAAAGAACTTGTTAGCTGAGATGAGTGCAACACAAGAAAGGACCAAAGCAAACATGATTCATAAATCAGTAACAGGTAATGATTGGATATATAACAGTAAATGCTACTCAATAAACTCTATTAATGTAAATGGTCTTAACTCACCAATTAAGAGACAGAGGCTGGCTAATTGTATGAAAAAACACAAACCATCAATATGTGGTATTCAAGAAACTCATCTAACTCACAAAGACTGGAATAAACTGAGAGTTAAGGGCTGGAAAAAATGTATACCTAGCGGGGGGGGGGGGCGAACAAAAGAAAGCAGTTGTTGCAATTCTAATTTCAGATGGATTAAATTTCATTCCAAAACTAATTAGAAGAGACAAAGGAGGACATTACATTTTAATACAAGGAACAATTGATCAAGAATCCATAATGCTCCTAAATATTTATGCCCCAAACATAGGGTCACCTAGCTTTATAAGACAAACCTTATGGAATATAAAGACCTTTATTGGACCCGAATCAATAATAATGGGAGACTTCAATACCGCACTTTTATCAAGAGAAAGGTCATCAAAATGAAAACTCAACAGAGAAACATCAAATCTAATCTCCACCCTTAACCAGTTGGATCTCACAGATATTTACAGAATATTTCATCCACACGATGAGGAATACACATTCTTTTTAGCCCGACATGGAACATTTTCAAAGATAGATCATATGCTAGTCCATAAGAACTCCCTCAACAAATACAAAAAAGTAGAAATTATCCCCTGTACCTTATCAGATCATAATGGGATAAAATTGGAGCTGAAGAGCATAAATAATTCCAGAAACTTTAGAAACTCATGGAGACTGAATAATACACTACTGAATGACCAATGGATCATTGATGAAATCAAATTGGAATTTTTTAAATTCCTACAATCAAATGATGATGAAAACACATCACACGAAAACATATGGGATACAGCAAAAGCAGTTTTAAGAGGGAAGTTTACAGCATTAAGTGCCTTCATTAATAAAATAAAGAAGAGCCAAATAAATGACATAATGACACAGCTTAACACACTAAAAATCCAACAAAAAACCAATCCTAAAAGGAACACACAAAAAGAAATCACAAAAATAAAGGGAGAAATATCTCAATTAGAATCCAAAGAAATAATTCAAAAAATTAATAAGACTAACAGGTGGCTCTTTGAAAAGATTAATAAAATAGACACCCCTCTGGCTAACCTCATCAAAAAGAAAAAGGAAAAATCTAACATAGTACGGATTATGAGAGACTACGGGTCCATATTCACTGACTCCAATGAAATACAGAAAATTGCCAGGGATTACTATGAGACACTATATTCCCAAAAACATGAAAATGCAGAAGAAATGGACAAATTTATTAACACGTATGACCTACCAAAGCTAACCCCAGAAGACATAACTGACTAAAACAAGCCCATTACATATACAGAAATAGAAAAGGTATTTAAAAGTCACCCAACAAAGAAGAGCCCAGGTCCTGATGGATTCACAGAAGAATTTTACCAAACTTTTAAAGAAGATATAATACCTGTCTTCCTCAAATTATTCCCAAGAACTGAAAAGGAGGGAACACTCCCAAATATATTCTGTGAAGCTACCATCACCCTGATACCTAAACCAGGAAAAGATTCATCTAAGATAGAGAATTATAGACCCATCTCCCTTGCAAATCTAGATGAAAAAATATTTAATAAAATTCTGCCAAAAAGAATCCAGCAGCATATGAAAAAGATTATTCACCATGACCAAGTGGGATTTATACCACAGATGCAAGGCTGGTTTAACATACAGAAATCAATTAATGTAATCCAACATATCAAGAAACTGGCAAAGAAAAACCACATGATCATCTCAGTTGATGCTAAAAAGGCCTCTGACAAAGTGCAACAACTTTTTATGACAAAAACACTGGAGAAGATAGGTATAACAGGCAAATACCTTAATTTCATAAAAGCGATTTATGACAAACCTATAGCCAACATTATATTAAATGGAGAAAAACTGAAACCATTTCCTCTTAGATCTGGAAAAAGACAAGGATGTCCTCTCTCTCCTATTCTATTCAACATAGTAATTGAAGTCCTGGCCAGGGCAATCAGACAAGAGAAAGAAATCAAAGGCATACAGATTGGCAAGGAAGAGGTCAAATTATCCTTATTTGCAGATGATATGATCTTAAACCTGAAAGACCTCAAAACCTCAACCAGAAAACTTCTAGAAATAATTAACTCCTTCAACAAAGTCGCAGGTTATAATCAACACACAAAATCAATAGCTTTTCTTTACACCAACTACAAACAGAAAGAGAAGGAAATTTCAGAAAAAATACTATTCATGATAGCCCACCAGAAAATTAAATGCCTTGGAATCAATCTAACCAAAGACCCTTCAGATTTCTACAAGGAAATTTTCAAAACATTAAAGAAAGAAATAGCAGAGGACACTGAAAAATGGAAACATTTCCCTTGCTCCTGGTAGGGAGAATTAATATAGGAAAAATGGCTATCCTGCCAAAAGCAATCTATAGATTTAATGCAATACCCATTAAAATTCCACTGACTAACTACAGAAATAGAAAAAATGATCCAAAAATTCATATGGAACCACAAAGGACCACGTATAGCCAAAACACTCTTAAGCTGCAAATCTAATGCAGGTGGAATCACAATTCCTGACTTCAAGCTATACTACAGAGCAGTGGTTGCAAAAACAGCTTGGAACTGGCACAAAAATAGGTCCAAAGACATCTGGAGCAGAATAGAAGACACAGAAATACCTCAACATCCTACAGCCACCTGATTTTTGACAAAGGAACAAAGCAAGTAAACTGGAAAAAGGACAGCCTTTTCAACAAATGGTGCTGGGAAACATGGTCATCCACATGCAGAAAAATGAAAGCTGACCTCCATCTCTCAATATGCACAAGAGTTAACTCAAAATGGATAAAAGATCTCAACATAAAACCAGAAAACTTAAAACTTATAGAAGGCAAGATAGGTAATACACTCCATTATATAGGCATAGGAAAGTATTTCCTTAATAGGACTCCAATTGCGCAAGAAATTATAACAAGAATAGATAAATGGGATTACATGAAATTAAAAAGCTTCTGCACAGCAATAGAAACAATTAACAGAATGAAGGAAACCCCCACAAAATGAGAAAAAATCTTCACATTTTATACATCAGATAAAGCTCTAATTACTAGAATTTATAAAGAACTCAAGAAAAATTCACCCCAAAAACCAAATAACCCAATACACAAATGGGCAAAACAACTAAGTAGAGAGTTCTCAAGTGAAGAGGGCCGTAAAGCTATGAAACACATGAAAAAATGCTCAATATTGTTAGCCATTAGGGAAATGCAAATTAAAACATCTTTGAGATTTCACCTTACACCAGTAAGAATGGCCAAGATGAATAAAACAAATAACAACAAATGGTGGTGAGGTTGTGGAGAAAAGGCAACACTGTTACATTGTTGGTGGAGCTGTGAATTGGTCCAACCACTGTGGAAATCAATATGGGGATATCTTAAAAAACTGAAAATAGATCTAATGTATGATCCAGCTATAACACTATTGGGAATTTACCCAAGGGGAGATGGGTCATCATACCACAGAGACACCTGCATCTCCATGTTCAATGTAGCACTTTTCACAATAGCAAGGATATGGAATCAACCATAGTGCCCTTCAACAGAAGAATGGATAAAAAAATCTATGGTATATATATACAATGGAATACTACTCAGCAATCAAGAAAAATGAAATAAGGTCATTCACAGCAAAATGGATGGAATTAGAGAAAATTATTTTAAGTGAATGAACACAAGCTCAGAAAGAGAAACACCACATGTTCTCACTCATATGTGGGAGCTGAATCAAAATCATAAGAAGCAAAAATCCTATTCAAAGCATGGATCAAAATAAAAGGGGGAAAAAAAGCTAAGAATGGTGTCAATATAAATGGTCAAGAAAATGCATGCAATTGTTCTAACAAGATAAAAACAAAGATCACTACAGGAAAAGTTTCTATCTTAGAACTGGAACCCAAGGACATATAGAAAAATATTACCAAGTAACAGAGAAGAATTAGATGGGGAGGGTGGGGGGGGGAAGGAAGCATACGGGAGGGTAAGGGGGAACCTATATGAATAATGTACATCAAAATGCATATATGGAAATGTCACAATGAAAAGCATGTCAGAATGAATCACATTAAGGTGTACATTAAAAATTTCCAAAAAGAAGAAGAAGAAGAAGGAGGAGGAGGAGGAGGAGGAGGAGAGAAGAAGTTCAGTGCAGGTATTAAAGGGCCCTTCTCTGAGAGGATGATGGAAATAACTATCACAGATGATCTCATTTCCCACAGAGCAGTGGAATGTCTCAACATCATCTGCTGCTGCATTCTGAGCACAGCAGATTTGTTGCTTTAGCCACACTCATCTTATTGAGCTTTCTCTTCTGGGCTATAGCAATTTATGTTTTCTTTTTGAAAATGGAATTACTTTTAGATTGTATTTTAAAAATATTTAATATATGATTTTGACATTGTAGAATGACCACAATTTATCTTTTGACTCTTTAATGATAAATCTAACTGTCATTTAGAAGTTTTGTTGGAAATTATCAGTGGCTGCCCAATTTATGTAACAGACACATGAACACTCATGAGTGGAGGCTGGAGGTGAAAGCTTTTCTTGTATTGCATGTGGGATCCACAAAATGAGGTACTAAAAAGTGATGACTTTAGGGGTAGCAAAACTACAGTAGAAAAATTTTTTCTTGATGCTGAGAGCCAGACAAGGTGTTATGCACATCAGTGTAATCTTCAAATGAAGATCTAGCCAGTATTCTATTCAATAGTATATGAAGTCAAGGAAAATTCAGAAACACTTTTAAACACGATGTTTGCATTCAATTACTTGCATAGAAGGACAAGAAAATAAAAGATGAGAGGAATAAAGGAGGAGGGAGGGAAGGAAGGAAGAAAGGAGGAAAGAAAGGAAAGAAGGAAAGAAGGAGGGAGGAGAAGGAGGGAGAGAAGGCAAAGATACAAATAAAGATGATTTGTTTACAAGATCATCACAGAAGAGCTAATAAAGTTCTACTGTATGATCTAAAAGAAGAAAATCTCTGAGTAATACTTGCTAGTGGAAAGCAAATAAAATTTTAGAAAACATTTTGAAGCTTCAGGGTTAAAATATTGGCAGATACATGCATTATTACTCTATACCCCACCTTTGTTTACCAATAAAGGGAGAAAAAAGAAATAATAAACAATCAAAATTTAAAAACAACAAAAATTGGCACATAATACATATGTGATATTCTTCCTATCAATTAAAGTACTCAAGGAGATTCAAAAGTAACCCAAAGTGAAGAAAAGACTAAGGACCTTAATGTGGGTGAGAATTCTCCTTGATAAATCAGAAAACATTCTTGTGCTACATACAAAACAATCCACAATCTAGACCAAAATAAATCTCCCAAGTAAGATAGCACATATGAAAAAAATCGGAAAGCAGTGAGCATCCTTATCTCCAACAAGGGTTGGCTTTCCTTTCTCTTACATCTAAGCAGAATGATGCCAATCCAAATGTTATGTTCAGAAGCATAGAATTGAAAAAGCAAGGAGCAGCGCTGGAGAAGTAAGGGAATTAGATAGTACATTGCTTTTTATGTACAAAGAATTCCAACAGTAAGTGAATATTGGAACAGGAGAAGCTTAGCATTGAAGCAGCAGATGATCCAAGTTTAGTTTATAGAACTACTCTACGAATTGCAAATCAAGCTTAGGCTTGTGCTCCAGGCTAAGATTTAAGAGGATCACCTACCACCTACCATTCAAATAAATAGTAACTAGAGCTGTGAGACACAGTATCTACCCTCAGGACAGACATTCTGCCCATTCAAAGCAAATAAAAGTACATCTGTGAATTACTACAGCAATATGAGGAAAAAGGAAATTATGCCTAATAGTCATAGAAAAAATATATCTTTGAAAATAACCATCATAAGAAAATAGACTATAACTTTTTTTTAGCAAGTAGCAGCTTGTTGTCCTCAAAATAATGCAAGAGGAAATGAGTTATATGAAACAGAAGCACGAAGCCTTAAGGAGAAAACTGAGTTAAGATAAGATGGAAGGGGTGGGGGACTGGCAGCTTAAAGACCTGCATAATAAAAATCTACGTTGGAAGTAATCCCAATTGGATTTGATTAAAGAAAACCAAGTTTGTAGTATGCAGGATACATTTGAGAAATTTAACCACAATGAAGAGAAAAACAAGGATTATTAAAAACTAAGGAAGATAACATGTAAAAAAAAAAACAGAAATCCAATTTAATAACGAATTATTATTGTTATTAGGTGCCATCAAGTCATGTCCTACTCATAGCGGCCCTCAGAGCATTTTCAATGGCTGGCTGTTTCCAGATTGCCTGGGAAGTGGATTGCCACATCCTTCTCCCACTTTTGCAGTGCTGGGAATCGAACAAGGGACCTCGGAGACTGCAGTGCAGTGCTCTACCAACTGAGCTAAATCCCAGCCTGAAGAATTATCAGTTTTCCATAAAATAAAAGACACCACAGTATGCAATGATACAGACAGAATTACTTTTTGAAACTACAAAGAACAAACCAAACATACAATATCCAAATTTACATAAATAAACTCATCAGTTTAGAAGCGTGATGGGTCCCACAAAATATTCATGTCCTAATCTCTAGAATCTGTGGGAGTCACTTTATATTGCAAAAGGGACTTTGTAAATGAATAAATCAAGCATTTTAAAAGGAGAGATAATCATGGATTATCTGATTGAGCTTGAATTATACTTATAAGTCTTCTTAGAAAAGAAGAGTGAGGGATATTTGACTAAACACAGGGCAAAAGCAATGCGACCTAGGAATCAGAGATTGGAGTGATACAGTCAAAGCCAAAGAAAGCCAGCAGCCAGCAGAAGCTGGAAGAAGCAAAGACCAGATTCTCCCCTGGAGTCTCCAGGAGAAACCAGACCTCCCAACACTTCTTGATTTTTAGCTCAATGAGACTTATTTTAGAGTTCTGCTCTCCAGAATTATATAAGAAACGTTGTTTTAAGTCATTACATTTTTGGTAACTTTCTGTAGCAACAGGAAACAAATTAAAATTATGACATAAATTTTTAAAAATCCTTAAAAACTATTTGTAATTCAGGAATGAAATATAGTGCTACAGGCAAAATAAAACAAAAACTAACAAATAAATATGTAAAAAAAATAATGACTGATCTTATGCTTTTACATAAACTAAACTGTGGAATGCACAGAAAAACTTCCATAGTTAGAAAAGGCTTAAAAGGTTATATTTATAACCATAGGAAATGTTCAAGTTGTTCATATGGAAACATACTTTAAGACATGCAAGATCTCATAATACACATTTCTAACAATTATTAAAAACTGTATGCTTACAACCTAAAGGTAGTAGTATAAAGTGCTTTTGTGAGGGAATTAAAATTGGTAAACCAAATGACCTTAAATAATTGCAATTTTTCAGAATAAGTGTGTAAAATCTAATATAAATTTTAGTCTTAGTAATAATGTACTTTGCAGTTTTCATGTTATGGCTATATAATTGGGATAACCAGGACAGATGATGAATGGATACTAAATACTTTATCTTCAAATGTGGAAAATTGAAATCCCACCCTTGTTATTAGGTACCATCCTTACAAGATTTAAATGTTACCTCCAATTTTTAATTATGAAAACTTTCAAATATAAAGGCATCGGAAGACTAGTACAGTGGATATCCATACTTTTTGATTGATTAATGACATTTTTCCATTTGCCTTACTTTAAAGTTCATGTTTACCTTTTCAGATTGTATATAGACTGACAGATAGAGATATAGTCATATATATATATATATATATATATATATATATATATATATATGCTTTCTTCTTTCCAGAAAAATAAACTTTTATATATAATAACTCATACTAGCACAAAGAACCATCATAAAGTTACATAATACTTCACTTTGTGAGTCTATGTGTTTATTCAACCAGTCTGTGTTGATAACATTTAGTTAGTGTCCCATCTTTTCTCCTATAAATAAGCTACATGAAAAATCTTGGGCATATATTGTTTCATATTGCTAGAAGTTTATCTTAAGAGGATATTCCAAGAAATAGAATTGCTAAGTCCAAAGGAAAATACCTGTGTAAGTTTTTTATAGTGCCAAATAGCTCTACAGTGGTTTTTTGAAATTTTTATTCTTATTAACAGTACATGAGAATAACCCTTGTCCAAAGATTTGCCCAATGAATGTATAGTTAAACTTTTGGACTTTTGTCAATTATCTAGTAAAATGTGGCTTAATATAATTTTAATATACATGATTATTTGTGTAAGTGACCTTTAGCACATGTTCATTTTTTAAAGAATTATTTTCTTTTTTTGGAATTGATTTTCCTACTTATTGCCCTTTTGGGTATTAGTTGTTGGTGTCTTCTCAATTTTTAGGAAATCATCATTTACTTGGAGATTATTTGTTCACATAAAAGTTGGAACGATTTTTCTTAGTTAATCATTTTAATTTTGCTTAGGTAGCTCCTATTTCTCCATATTCTCCTTATACATAAACTTTCAATTATTTTTTATTTACTTTTTAATGTACAGATGTTTCTTTGTTCCTTTATTTACATTGGGGTTGTGTATGAAGTTTGATGAGTTAGGTGTATTTAATGATTGACTTATGTTATTTTCAATTATGATGTCTTCAGTGTGCTTAACCTACGGACATTGTGTTTTAGAAACAGAACACTGTAGAGTATCAGTTGTTCACGCTCATGATGGATGGCATAGCTGACTGAGAACTGTAACTAGCTTCTGCTGCCCAGGATCTCCAGGGAATATCACACCCTGTACTGGTAGGTCAGGAATAGATCAAACTTCAAAACTGAAAGTATGTGTAGTTGCTACTGAATATGCATGGCTTGCCTATCGCTATATAATAAAAAAAATATGAGTTGAACCATCATAAGTTGGAGGCAGGAGTATGACTTTATCAGTCCTTTTTAACACTAATTCTGAATTTTGAGTCAGAAATTATGAGGATTTTTTTTTTTTTTCAGTACTGGGAGTTAAATCCAGGGCCTCATGCTTGCATGCTCTGCAAGTGCTGGACCACTGAACTGCACCCCCAGGCTTTTTTTTTTTTTTTTACTTTTTGAGATAATTACGCAGACTGCCTCTGGTCTCGAATTTATGATGATCCTGCCTCCGCCTCCTGAGCCTCTGGGACTACAGGCGTGTGCCACCATGCCCAGCAGAGGAAACTTTGTTTTATAATCTCAGATCATAAAGGAATTCATCCATGCTTTACTCTAGTAAGTCTATAATTTTATTTATTTTGCATATAGATTTTTGACCCAGTTATATTTTTTCAGTTATCTCAAAAAATCAAAAGTCTATCTTTTCTTTCCACACAGACTTTAGAAGTCAAGTGTACCAGATACCACACTTTATTTTATATACACTACCTATTTTTCTAGTCTTTTGTGTCTATTCTTGATTATTTATTTTTCTATAGGAATTGTTATTTGTATTGTATTTGATTTACATATTAACTTGAGAACTGATATCTTTATAGTGTTAGATGTCCTCCACTACACTCAAATTTCTTATTATATTCAAGTGTATTCTAATTCTTTCTAAACTTTTTACTTTTGGGGAGGGATCTACTGAACCCAGTGTCTCACACATTCTTTGCAAGTGCTCTACCATTGATCTGCACGCCCATCGCCCTTTTAAAACATTTTTGTCTTGAGACATGGTCTTGCTAAATTATGCAGACTACCTCTGGGCTCAAACTTGTGATCTTCCTACCTCTGCCCTTCAGGGCACTGGGATTACAGGTGAGCACTACTGCACTTGGATAAATTTTGTAATTTTCTTATTTGTAAAATTAGCTATTTTATATTTTTCTTCCTATTTGGATATTCTCTTCGATCACATATTTAAATATTTTTGGTAAATAAAAACTATTTTTGTATATAAATTCTGTTTCTTGCCATGGTGCTGAGTATTATCATTCATTGTCTTGATTTTCAAAAGTACACTATGACTTCTCATGGCAATAGAGAGAGTCATATTTGTATTTTTCCAGTGTTGATATCTTTCTATTTATTTTGCCTGGTTTCATTTACTGGTACTTATGATATCTCTAATAAAATCATATTAGTAAATATATATATTGGTATTATTGTTAGATGCTATTAAGTCAGATCTTACTTATAGTGATCTTATGTACAACAGAAAGAAACACTACCCAACAGTACAGCATGCACATGATCTTTTCATATTTGAGCTCATTGTTGCAGTCATTAAGTTGTTTCTCATTTTGAGTCATGCCACATTAGCAGAAGGAGGTTGCAGGGTCTTTACTCCATTCCCATCACTAAGGTTGACTTTACGTTGAGGAGGCAACTCTTCTCCAGTCGTTCCTTGACTGTCTTTCAGTCTGGGGGACACATTTTCTGGCACTATATTTGACAATGCTTCTCTGTTATTAATAGGGTTTTCAATAGCTAATTGTTTCAGGACTGGGGTATCAGGTCCTTCTCCCTAGTCTGTCTTAGTCTGGAAGCTCAGCTGAAACCTGTCTACCATGAGTGGCCCTACTGATATCTGAGATACTGGTGGCACAGCTTTCAGCATCACAGCAGCATACAAGCCCCCATAGCAGAACACTCTGACAGACACATGGGAGTTAATGTTTATTATGCCTTATAATCTTTTATGTTGTATATTTATTCTTTTTCCTTTTTAGTTTTCCTGAGTCAAATACCTAATAGTTGGTCTATTTTGTCTATTCTCTTCAGATACCCCATATTTGGTACATTTACTTCTGTTTTAATATTTCCTCATTTGTCACATTCAGGTTCTACCTTTATTTCATTTCTTTTCAGAATATTTAATTACCAGTTATTTACTAATTTTAGTTTCAGTCTTGTATTTACATTAATTCAGCGTTTATTTATGAATAATTCTCTGAGTAGTTGTAGTGTGAAAAATGTAATTGTGGTGCTTTGATATCATTATTTTCTGAGAAATACTGTAATATTTTATTCAATGGCTTTTTAAGGAAAGTTTTTATTTTTTAGGTAAGCAAGATTTGCAAAGTGCTTAAGTTTTAGTAATTACTTTTTCTTTAATATTTCCTTAAAGTTACTTAGGTTGTTAGGTGCCGTTGTTGAATCGGTATCCGACTCATAGTGACCCTCTGTACAACAGGGGAAGCACTATTGTCAGTGCTTCTCTGCTGTTCATAGGGTTTTCAATGGCAGATTGATTTTTGGGAGGGGGTTGCCAGGTCCTTCTCCCAAGCCTACAGCTTCTGGTGTTCCCAGGCGGTCTCCTATCCAGTTACTAACCAGGCCCAACCCTGCTTAGCTTCCAAGATCTGACTGGATCAGATTCCACAGGGCTACGGCTGCAGGCTAAAGTTACTAAGCAATATCATTCCATTAATTTAGTCACTACTAATCCTACTACTTAAGTGCATAGTTATTAACATGTTTATCTATATATAGTGAACATAAGAATATGTTCTACCAAAACTGCAGATGAGATAAACTCATAACATTTAGGAATAAATGTGGAAAAGTCCAAATAAGTGAATATAGACTTATATTCTAAAAAGGAGAATAAAGGTAGGATACATTAAGCCAGAACAGAGGAATTTTTAAAAAGAAAAATAACTTGGGTTAACATAACAATACTTTTGATCATGACATCTCTGATCTTTAAATAACAGAAGTAAATTAAATAGAATATTAACAAAATCAAATTTGTTTCAGAAGCAAATCATATCAAAGATGAAAAGAAAAATTGAAAAGGAAGTTGAATAAAGTACACGTTAAGAGATTTACAATGTTACACGTATATATTAACTATAACCATATGCTAATAACCTAGAGTCTTCTAAAGAAATGTAAAAATGCAAATTATCAAAACTGAAAAGACTTTTTATTACTATTAAAATATCATTACTAATTATTGGTCTGTTAAGTTTTCTACCTCTTCATGATTCAAACATGGTAAATTATTTATGTCTAGGAATGCAACCTTTTTGTTAGGCTTTCCAATTTGTTAGTATTGCTCAGAACAGTTGCTCAGAACAGTCTCTAATGTTCCTTGTATTTCTATGATGTTAGTTATAAAGCATCCTTGTTCATCTCTAACTTTATTTATTATTTTCCTTAATCAGCTAAGTACTTGTAAATTTGTTTATCTTTTCAGAAAATCAGTTCATTCCATTAATCTTTTGCAAATTTTTTAACTTCTCATTTATTTCTGTTATGATCTTATTCCTTTCCTTCTGCTAACTTGTGGTTTGGTTTGTTGTTTTTCTAGTTCCTTGTAGTGAAACATTAGGTTATTTATTTCAAATCTGATGTAGGTGTTAATTGCTATAAATTTCCCTCCTAGTATTACTTTTCCTGCATCCCATAGATTTTTCTATGCTGTATTTATATTGGACTGTAGTTTAGCTCAGTTGGTAGAATGTTGCTTTGCACTGCAAAAACATAAGAAGGACGTGGCAGTTCACTCCCATAGTAATCTCAAAACAATCAGCCATTGAAAAACCTCTGAAAGTCTCTATGAGTAGGTCCCAACTCAATGGCACCTAACAACAACATATTATATTACCATATGTTTCAGATATTTTTAAAACTTCCTTCTTAATTTTTTCAATGACTCATTGGATAGTCAGAATCATGCAACTTTCATGTATAAGTACAGTTTCTGAAATTCTTGCTATAGATTTCTAGTTTATTGCATTGTGTGCAGAAGTGATATTTCATATTATTCCCATTGTCCACCAAAGAACTTTCAGAAGTAACAAGTGAATTCACTAAAATGGCAGAATACAACACCAGCATGAAAATCAGGATTCCTATACACCAGCAGCAAATTATCTGAAGAAGAAAAAAGTTTCCAACTGCTATACATTATAAAACTAGAAATAAATTTAACCAAAGAGGTAAAGTATCTCTGTAGTAAAAATTATAAAACACTGAAAAGAGAAATTGAAGAGGACACTAAATGCAAAGATATCCCATATTCATGAATTAGAATGAATGTTGTTAAAATACTCATAGTAACCAAAGTAATCTATATATTCAATGCAATCCCTGTCAAAATACCTCAGAATATCTGATATTTTTCATAGAACTATAAAAGAAATCTTAACAAAGGATTAAGACTTGACAGACTCCCCCATGTGTCTGTGAGATTGTCGAGCTGTAGGGGTTTGTGTGTTGTTATCATGTTAAAAACTATGCCACCAGTATTTCAGATACCAGCAGAGCCACCTATGGTGGACAGGTTTCAGAGAGACTAGGGAGAAGGCAGTCTACTCCTGAAACAAGTGCCCATTGAGAATCCTATGAAGAGCAGAGAAGCACTATCAAATATAGCACCTGAAAATGAGCCTTAGTGATGGGAATGGAGTAAAGCCCCTCAGACCTCCTTTTGCTCATGTGACAATACTCAAAATGAAAAAAACACAGTAGCTATAGAAATGGGCTCAAATATAAAAATATCATGTACATGGCACAGTGTTGGGTAGTGTTTTGTTCTGTTATACATAGGGTCGCTATGAGTTGGATGCTACTCGATGGCATGTAAAAATAGCAAAACATCAGCTTCAAACATCACTTCCATACTACATCCAGGGTAAGGGGCAAATTTGAATAACCATTTCTACTGAACATAACAATTGATCTATTCATTCTGAGCCTCTTAACCATAAGTCCACTTCTGCAACTGTCTCTAATGCTGAAAGCAAATATTAATAACTTCTGACCAAGGAAAGTACTCTGTGGCTTCTTTGCATTAGAAGGAATTGTAGTGCTCATCCAGGATCTCAGCCTAATTGCAGAACTTCACAAATTGCCTGCAGGATGTATAAATAATGTCTAGATGTCCTTATCTGAATTCAAAAAAAGAGGCAGCATCTCAGGTCTTTAGAGAATCTGAAAGTTAGCTCAGCCTGTACAAGGGTATTACCAGTTGGGGCATTCAGATTCATTGAGCAAAATAAACTGTGAGGGTCTTCTACTGCCAAAGAACACCTGCAAAGTCCATAAGCAGTGACTATCTGCAGAAATGCACAAAATATGATATAAGCATACAAGGATTATGAAGACTCAGACAATCATGACATCTCCAAAAAAAGATATCACATATCCAACAAGAGATCCCAAAGAAAGGAAAATCAAGAAAATATCAGAAAAAGAATCCTCTTTAGGATTTTCAGCATATTCTAATATATGGAAAAAAAATTAAATGAAATCTAGAAAGCAGTAAATAAACATAGAAGCAAAAATAAAATATTAAATCCT
>VMDO01023344.1:0-31776 GCA_007922755.1 Pedetes capensis | reverse complement strand
CAGGTCCTACTCCCTAGTCTGTCTTAGTCTGGAAGCTCAGCTGAAAACCTGTCCACCTTGGGTAACCTTGCTCATGTCTAAGGTTACAGTGGCAGAGCTCTCAGCCTCATCGCAACACGCAAGCCCCCACGGCAAACTGACAGACATGTGGGGGCTCTGATGGTAAAATAATTAATACGAGGATGCATATATAGCATAAAAAAAAAGAGAAGGAGAATAGAAAGAGGGAAGAGAGTAAAACAAGGAAGGAAGCAAATAAAAATAAAAACAAACAAACAAACAAACAAAAAACCTCATGCATACACGCTCCCACCCACGTATAAAATCGCTTATAGTCAGGTACGGTGGTATACATTAAGTTTTTAACTATACTTTCCTAATTATTGATCCTCTCATCTTAAAATTAGAGCATTTTCTGTCTCTTGGAGTTTTCACTGAAAAAAAAAAAAGACTGAACACAACAGGGAGCAACCCTAAAGTAGAGTTCCTCATCCTAAAATTACTCTGCCACTTTGTTAGATTTTGTTCACTTCACAAACTAGAATTAAATCCAATATGTAACAAACTGACCATATAACTTCAGTAGCATAGTGATTCCACAGATAGATTTTTCCAGTGAACACAGGATAAAAAGAAAAATAACCAGATGATAATATTAAAAGTTATGATTCCATCCTGTTGTGAGCTCAGCATCTTGCTAGCAATGTGAATCTCTCACTACACACTAGATCCTTTGACTAGGGCTATAAATCTTGTCTGATATTTTTATCTTGAAATATTAAAAGAAACAAGCAAGAATGGTATCACCTATCTTTGAGCTTCATATCTCCTAAATTTATTTTCTAATCTCCTACCAAATGGTAGGCTCTTTAAAGAAAGAGATTGTGTCTTTGTACCTTTATTACCCAGGATGGATCCTTGCATTTGTAGTGACACAGTAATTACTTCTGAGACTGAACAGAATAATTTCATCACTAAACTTCTTGATAGATTGCCATGTACAAGTTGCTCATATTTTCACACTGACTTTATATCTTGCAATATTTTGTCAATTCTAAAAATCATGTAGAAAATATTTTTAAATATTCAGTGCCTTTCAAATTGGCCCATACTATCCCATACTATCATCATATAAGTTCTACATGCATAGAAGAGTTATGCTCTTGAAAATTCATCTCCCTTTAAGTGTGATGTTCTGCAATAATTCTTTCTCTCTCTATTTTCTTCTATTCACTCAATTTGACTATTCTAAATCTTTATAATATTATTATAATTAGAGAGCCTATATAATTATTTGTGTTCCATGCCAACTGTGTTGGATATGTGTACATTATCAAGTTTAAAATACATTACTAGTTTAAAATACAAAATAAGATAAAAGTAATTATTTCTACCCTCAAACATACGGGACCTAAATAAATAATCATTCATTTATCTCATGTTTCCACAGATTGGGTTTTTGTTTTTCCGGTTTAAATGGCTCAATAGATTACACTTGCTCTTGTGTCTGAGGGGACTAGATCATGTAAAATGGCTTTACTCTCTTGTTTGGAAATTGGAAGGTAGTTAATTCACCAAACAGTGGCAATTTCATTGTTGTTGTTATTGTTGTTAGGTGCCATCAAGTCAGTGTCCAACTCATAATGACCCTATGTACAACAGAGGAACACTATTGTCATGTTTTTCTGCAATTCATAGGGTTTTTCAATTGCTGATTGTTTTTTGGGAGTGTGTTACCAGGTCCTTCTCCCAAGCTTACAGCACCTGGTATTCCCAGGCAGTCTCCCATCCAAATATTAACCAGGCCCAACTCTGCTTAGCTTCTGAGATCTGACAGGATCAGACATCACAGTGGTACCTCTGCAGGTGGAAATTTCATTACTTGTCTCTCATTATTCATCAGGCTACTCAAGAATACTTAATATGCCAGTTTTACAATCCTAAGAAACACAGCTGAAAACAACCTCAAATGATATGAAAATATTTGTAAAATCTCTACTGGTTTTAATTTTCTTTGTTAATTGGCCAAAAACATATGGACATACATTGTACCAAGGTCAATGAAGGAGGGAACTACTGGTAAGTCAAGAAGATAACTGTCAATGTCTATGTATAAAAGGTGGAGTGAATGTACTAATGGAATAATTTACAAAAGTCTTTTTTCTTCTCCCAGTGACTCATGAACCCACCACAGTAATGATGAAAAATTTATATTTACTCCTCCCAATTCCAACTGCCTCATATAATCACAGCAAACTCCAAATGCCTCATATAATCATGGCAAGCTCCAAAGTTCTCATATAATCATGGCATCAGACACTGATTCTAGAATATTATGCTCTAAAATTGTATAGAAAGCTAGCTCTTGAGACTTGAGTCCCATTAATTCAGAGTGCAGGTAATATATAATGGTGATATAAGGACAGAGTACTAGTAATAGTCATTTGCATCTTAAAATGGGAAGAATGAGTGGTACATAGCAAAAACTATTCCATAGAAATTTTTATATCCAGCCAGCCATAATCATTCTCACAGCTCTGGATTATGGAATATTACTTGATTGAGCTTAAGTTCCATAGCTAAAGTAATTTGTCTATTATTATTAATGGACCTTTTTCCTACGATCTGAATTTCTTTTCCACATAAAATAATCTGTGGTTATAACATACTATCATTCTCACCTTACTTCCTGACCATAGTATGCCAGGTAAGGAAAGACTATTTATTTATTTGATTATTTAAAGTTTCATTTAGAACCTTTTGTTCAAATGATATTGTTTCAAGTATATAATTTTATTAAGTATTTTGTGAGTTTCTTCTGATATTAATATGTTTTATTGTATGGCTTAATAAACATCCACATAATTATTTCTGGGAAAGTCTCTCTAAATTTGGGATACATCAGGCTGCTGTCAAATGATACTCTGAAGAATTTTAGAAGACCTTTTGTCTAGCAAAGAGGCAACAATTTAAGTCACTCACATGTGATGTTTAACTGTTTCATTTTTCTTCTCTTTACCCCTGAGGCTATTTCTTGCTTTAGGAATTCTTTGCAACTGTGGTGGCCTATAGTTGATAAAAAGTTTTATTTTCTAAATGATAAAGTACTGGATCATCCATATTCTCTCTATACTAGGTTTATAGTCTATAATGTTTGTATTTATTTCATTGCTTTCTTTAATTTTATAATAGAAAGCTAAAATAAGTCAAAACATACTTCCAAATTTCTACCTTAATATTTACTGATGAAGTTCATAAGTCATTATATGCATTTTCCATATTCCAAGATACAACACTTCATGTCTGCCAATTATTTCATTATTACATAATGCAAATTACCATTTTCCACACTTTTCTACTTCTTCACTATTTTACAAAACTGAGCTTGTTGCCTTCCCTTAAATTCAGTTCACATAGTTTAAATATGAGTTATGCCAGCACCAAGATTCTGTATTATTTCAACTCTTTTTGCTGTTGTTGTTGTTGTTAGGTGCTATTGAATCATAAGTCATCACCAAACTTAGTGTAACACACACACACACACACACACACACACACACACACACACATAATTTCTGTGGGTTAGCTGTCAGAGTATTTGTGTTAATTATTTGGCTACTCATGCAAAACAACTTAAGAGACAGTTCAAATGATAATATGCATGCATAAATATATGCATACACATGTTATGTGATTGATCTGGAAACACTCTGAAAGACTTAAACTTAAGGCACAATTCACTTATACATTATTAAAGTTCATTATCAGATTACCTGTGAATGAGAAAGTGAAAACTTTGAGATAACCCAAAGGAATAGAGTCACCCAACAAGGTGGCACTCGCCAATATAAAGATCCTGTTTTTGTTCATTATTAAGGTTTGGATCTTAAATGTCTTTTAAAGTCACATGTGTTTAAAAAGATTTGTTGCCATATTATGGGATTTGGGGGAAGTGATTGGATCATGAGTGATCTGCCCTCCTCAGTGCATTAATCACTGATGGATTCACAATTTGCTGAGATTATTGGGAAGTGGGGAAAGCCATGTGGTGGACACTCATTGCAGGCAGTAGGTCACTGGAATTATGCCATGGAAGGGCATTTTGTCCTCCGCCACTTCTCTCTCTCTCCCTCTCTCTGCATGCTTCCTGGCTGTGATAAGTATTTGTTCGACCAAATGCTCTTCACCCTGAGGTTTGGGCTTTCCTCAAGCCAAAAGTGATGTGAACAAGTGATTGTGTGCCTCTGACCTGTGAGCCAAAAATAATTCCTTCCTCTTTTAACTTGTTTCTATCAGGTGTCATGTCATAGTGACAAAAAGCTAAGTAACATATTTCAAGCAGCTATAAAATAGCTCAGGTGGTAGAGCGCTGCGCTGCAGTCTCTGAGGTCCCAAGTTCAATTCCCAGCACCACAAAAAATGGGAGAAGGACCTGGCAATCCACTCCCAAGGCAATCCCGAAACAGTCAGCCATTGAAAACCCAATGAGGGTAGCTATGAGTCAGACACCGACTCTGCAGCACCTAACAACAACAACAACAATAAAAACTTACCCTAGACTGAGTGGCTTGGAAACAATAAAGATTATTTTGAATAATTCTGAGGGCATGTTGGTGAAGATCAGAGTACTATCATAGCCAAGAACTGATGGTAGTCATCTTTTAGGTTGTAGATTGCCTATTTCACCTTTATAATTGCGCTACAGAAGGAGACCTCTAGCTCTCTGGCCTCTTCTCATAAGGGCACTAATACCATATTTGAAGTCTCTCTCCTAATCATCTCAGTTCTTTCCAAATACTATCCAATTGGAATTAGGGCAGCTTGTGGGAGGGGAGAACAAACATTTAGTCTGTAAAGGACCACATATACAGCTTTTGTGAGAGTAAATGTAATATCCCATTATCTATCAATAATAGCAAGAGATGATATGAGAGTTAAATCAGGTATATGGATTAAAAGATGTGATTTAAGTTGGCAACAGATTGTGATTAAATAATTCATTTTATTATTTATAGTTTTAGACTATCAATTTTAGTAACTAGGTCCAAGGCTTAACAGAGTTTGGAAATTGGGGTCAGAGAGCAACATCTTTAGGCAAAAGCTAGTGTTCCATAATCAAAAAGAACATGACATTTCAGTTCACATGAAGATAAATCAAACAGGTATGTTGTCCTCCAAGTGCTCAAGACAATCCACATGCTGTACCTTTTTGACAAAGAACACCAAGAATTATTATTATTTGTTTCCAGTAATTTTCATTTCCTTTTTTTTTTTTTTTTGGGTGGTACTGGGGGTTGAACCGAGGGCCTCACGCCTGCATGCTCTGCAAGTGCTGGACCACTGAGCTGCACCCTCAGCCCATTTTTTAACTTTTCTGAGACAGGGTCTCGCTAAATTACACAGACTGCCACTGGTCTCAAACTTGCGATCCTCCTGCCTCCGCCTCCCGAGCCGCTGGGATTACAGGCATGCGCCACCGTGCCCGGCAGTAATTTTCATTTCCTATGGAGAATTTCTTCTTTATCTTTAATTTAAATTATTAAGATTACAGTGTTGATATGTGTTTTTCTTTTCTTCTAGTGGCTGTTATATGAGCTGGGGTTTGCTCAATTGGTAGAGTGTTGTGCTCCAATCCCTGGGGACCTGGGCTTGAACTGGGCAAAAATGGGAAAAGGATGTGGCAATCCATTCCCGATGAAGCAATCCTGAAATAATCAGCCATTGAAAACTCAATGAGAGTTCCCATGAGTCAGACCTAACTTGATGGCACCTAACAACAATAAATGGCTATTAATGTTACATTTCTTCAGGTCTTGATTTCTCACATCTATGTGGTATATATTTTCTGACTGCAAATGGGGACTCTTGTTTTCCAAGTATGGAGCTATTGCCACTGATAAACAGAAATTTCACTCATAAGTGCCCATTGGTTTATCCATAAACTTAAAAGATCATTTCACCAAAATAATGACTACTTACACTTAAAATGTGACAATTCTTTTTCCTTAGTTAAATGAATCACTTTACATTCCTAGGAGGATGAGTGAAAAGATGCACATTTTTATAACTGTGCTTTCCACTCACATCATGAAAACTGCAGGAGTATGTCTGCAAGGGTTTCAGAACATCTTAGGTTTATTTTCAGCTGTTTAGCACTTTTTAACAGCCACTGCTGAGTTGTTTCCTCCTATAAGAATCGTCAAGTCTGATCAAATCTAATCCTCACTTCATTTGTTCTTATCAACATGAAATATTGATACATCCAGTGGGGTACAAGCTGAACTTGAAAAGAATGGAACACAACTATACTTTCTTCTGGGTATTATTGACAAATCTTTCTCAAAACTCTTATTTTCCTCTATTCCCAGCAAGCAGAGATTACTTAAAAAAGAAAGAGTAGTACTAATAGCTGCAGTATAAAGGAAGTATTCTTATGAATCCAAATACTTGACACTTTCTAAGGAACAAAGCCTATAGCAATTTATTCTTATCATAAAACAGTTATGAATAGGAAAAAATGGGTGTCAACTTTTTGCAGGATTTAATTCTAGCCATATAATGATCAGAAATTCAGAAAGGTTCTATGACTTCACACTGAGGACCTATCCAATCATCTATGCCCAAATAAATCTCCAGTCTTTTCTTAGATCATCAGCAATTCTAAAGCAGAAATATTCCAGACATTGAGGAATCAATAATTATAACATCAGTCATTTCACTTCTGATGAAGGTCATCAGAAGTAAGACTCATTAAAGCCAACATTATGGTAACAACATTAATATCCTGTTTACACATCTTCAGTTTCTTCTTGACACATGGTGTAACAAATACCTTTTTTAATTCAGAGATTAGTATAAGCTTGAATGAAGTCCTAGTGCCTGAGTCACACATTTATCCTCACAGGTGAGTACACAGCCTAGTGTGTAGTATATTCTCACTAAGTTTTTCATAGAATAATTCTCAAATGAATGAATAATTGAGTAAATATACAACTCCAGTATCATAAAAACACTGAGAAAAATACTATAATCTTTTTTGGAAGCAAATAATTATACTCTCTTTACTTTTACTACTTTATGTTTTTTATTTTTTATTTATTTTGTGTGTGTGTGTGTGTGTGTGTGTGGTACAAGGGGTTGAACCCAGGGCCTTGCACCTGCATGCTCTGCAAGTGATGGACCACTGAGCTGAACCCCCAGCCCATTTTTTCCTTTTTGAGACAGGGTCTCGCTAAATTACGCAGACTGCCTCTGGTCTCGAACTTGCGATCCTCCTGCCTCTGCCTCCCAAGCAGCTGGGATTACAGGCATGCGCCACCACGCTTGGCCACTACTTTATGTTTTAAGGACATTAAAATTAAACTGTTAAAAATATTCCATCTTAAATGTAATAAAGGCCTCAAGATCTTGACATTTTGTGTAGACAATTAAAAACCTTCTAAGATTCTCACCTAATGCATCAACACGCGCATACACACACACACACACACACACACACACACACACACATACACATACATATATGGGCTGGGATTTAGCTCAGTTGGTAGAGCACTGCACTGCAGTCTCTGAGGTACCGAGTTCAACTCCCAGCACCGTAAAAATGGGAGAAGTGCCTGGCAATCCACTCCCAAGGCAATCCCGAAACAATCAGCCACTGAAAACCCTATGAGGGTCGCTATGAATTGGATACTGACTCGTCGGCACCTAACAACAACAACATATACATATACATATATACGTATATATGACATATATGATGTAATGATTTGTAAAATGTCTTTAAATACCTTCTCTTTATATAATTAATATAATATTTATGAATAAATCTATGGTAACTGGTAGTATGGAAATATACCATAGCAACAGAAGAATACTGGAAAATCAGTTTTTGGATTTGAGTGGAAGTATGGGAAGGCATAAGGGCTGGGATTTAGCTCAGTTGGTAGAGCGCTGCACTGCAGTCTCAGAGGTCCCGAGTTCAATTCCGAGCACCGCAAAAATGGGAGAAGGACCTGGCAATCCACTCCCAAGGCAATCCCAAAACAGCCATTGAAAACCCTATGAGGGTTGCTATGTGTCAGATATCGACTCGACGGCCCCTAACAACAACAACAAATGGGAAGGCATATTGTGATCAGACACCAGAGTTTATAAAAGACAAATGTATCACTTAAGGTTAGATTCATCTGTGAAAATTTTTAAAAAGGCAGAATAACAATGATTTAGTCAACAAAGAAACATCTTTCTTTCTCAAATATCTTAAAACTCAGGTAAATAATATTATGGGGCCACTTCAGTACTCTGTACCTGCTCTACCATACTCACCATGTTAATTTACTCCAGATTCAATTTAGAACATGTTGTTGTTGTTAAGTACTACCTTGTTGGGTCCAACTCATAGTGATCTTATGTACAACAGAAGTAAACACTCCCTGACACCATGCCATACCCAGCAATATGGCAGTGCTTCACTGCTGTTCATAGAGTTTTCAATGGCAGATTGTTTCAGTATTATTTTGGGAGTTGGCTACCAAGTCCTTCTCCCATTTATTCAGTGCTGGGGATTAAATTCAGGGCCTTGGTGAGCACACAGCAGCATCCTACCAACTGAGCTGAGCTGAATAACGTACTTCTTCCTGTTAAAACACTTGAAAAATATAGAAGCTATGTTTTCATTCTTTCCATTGGCTTAATCTTAGGCACATAACTACAACTGTATCCAAGTAAATATTCAAAGTACTATATTTTTTATAAGTGGTCTTATATCTGGCCAAATCTTAGACTTCATTTCTAAGAGAGAAGGGAAGATCATGTTGTGGGAAGAATTACCAGTTTTGACAACAAAATGAGTTAAATGTATAAGTATCATTGGTTTAACAGGGATTTTGAAAGTAGTCAGTCTCAGCCTGAGTCTGTAGATGTATATATCATATACCTAGTTTGATAATTAATCTTTATTTCAAATGAAGTAGGACACAGTTCATAGATATTTGGTCAAACATTGTAATGGGTATTTCTGTCACATGTCCTTTATTTTTGAATTTATTTTGAGTAAATTTTGTTTTATTTATTTGTAGCTTACAGCCAGATGTTATGGGGAAACATATAGGTAGTAAATGTTTACCACAGAGAAACATCGCATTTTCCCTAGCTTCCCTGCCTACCCACTTCTGTAGATATTAGATCTACCAACCATTTCAATCTCATAAATAAGTTCCTTATGATAAATCTCTGTCTCTCTCTCTGTCTCTGTCTCTGTCTCTTTGCCTCCCCTTCCCCATTTCTCTCTCTCCCCCCTTGCTTGCATTCTCTCTCTCTCTCTCTCTCTCCCTCTCTCTCTCTCTCTCTCTCTCTCTCTCTCTTTGGAACCCTGACTAATACTGCAGTGTTCTGATATTCAAGTATTTATTTAGAGTTTTCTGGAAAGGAAATGAGTAAATCAGTATAGAAACAGACAGACCTTATGAAAGAAAGAAGATTAATACCTTAAAACTTTGCCTCTGAGGTTTAAAATAATAAAATCCATCATACATTTCATGCACAAAATGACCCCATCGAATGTCATAGACATAAAAGTCAACTATACTCCTGAGATTGACTTTTCCCAAGGAGGTCAGAGAATAGGGATCAGTGGATTTATAATTATCCCACAGGTAGATGCTGCAGGAAAGTTACCACTTTAAAACAAGACATGCACCATGCATGAAGGTGATTTTTCTACAATTCCAGGATTACATGCCATTTTTACTACAGCATACTTCACACATTAAAGTGCCACTGAGAGAGGTGACTCACTTCATTCCTTAAGAGACTCCTTTATGGATACATATTAGCAGTGCTGTCAGTAGTCAGGAATAAAATAACCAAATAATATGTTTTTTAAAAATTCCAGCTTTCTCTATTGACACTGATGTGATATCAAAATAAAAGAGCAAATCAATTACAGAAAAAAAATCCAGATCATTAGTTTCAGAGTCTTTTATCTTTGAGATAATGAATCTGAGTTCCAATACTACCCTCTAATTAAAAGTAAAAATAATTGTCTTAAATACAAGTTACTACATTATGCAGTTGTTCAGTATTAAGGGAGGGCTCTAGGAAAGAATAAGATGAAAAACCCTCAAAATTTTTTATGGAGCTTTCTGTCCATCCTTTTCCACTGCAGAAGAAATCATCCTCAAATTAATTTGTTTATATGATGATTGTGCAGTCTTGAATTTTGCCTAATCTCAACTGGAAAATCTGTGGGTCTGAGATTAGCTCAGCTTTTCCTTTAAGTCTTACCTACATTAGTGACCTCATTTACAAAGGACTGAGATGGTCAAGAATAGTGAGATAATCATGAAAAATTTCCATCTACTCTCCGTGTAGTTTATCATATGCCAGGTCATGCCACATTTCTTCATATGACAATATGAAGAGAAAAAGACAATATGAAGAGAAAAACCATGTGAGATCTCTGAGCCTCACCCACTGTGCTGGTATTTCCACAATATTTTCTTGGCAACCAAATCACATATATAGCCCAGATCAATGGGTGTAGAAATAACATCCATCTGTTGATGAAAGGAAAACAAAAATCTTTTGCCAGCTTTTTCAATGTAGCTCATGAAGACTCTAAGTGTAGCTTTTAGGGACATTATTTTTGTTGACAGTTAATGTCAAGTCAGTAAAATAGGGCTTGGTTTACATTTTTTAATGGTAACAATACTTCACCTTTGAAGTACACTTACATTTTAATGTATTACTCTAGAGAAAATTGATTGAAACTGTTTAGTTATTTATCATCATCACACTGACCAATATGCTACAACCCTGAGAAACGGATTCTTGACAATAGTGAAGTTGTTCCAAATTCTACATTTTCCCCCTATATTTTGGGAAAAAATGCTGCTTATATTGATGTCTTATTTTAGTAGACTTAAAAAATGAAGTTTCAACTGGGATGGTGAAATAATTAGGCATTTCCCAGACATAGTGTCTATGATCAGAATACACATTTATTATTCTCTGTGTAAAACTTTTTTTTAAAAAGTAGATTATCATCCATGTGAATATGTTGTTAGGCACCATCAAGTCAGGTCCAATTCATAGCAACCCTATGTACAACAGATGAAACAATACTCAACACTGTGCCATGCCCAGCACTATTATCAGTGATTATCTTCTATTGCTAAGGTTTTCAATGGATGCTTGTTTTTTGGGGAGTGGTTGTCAGGTCCTTCTTTCAAGCCCACAGCACCTGGTGTTCCCAGGTGGTCTCCCTCCCAAGTACTAACCAGGCCTAACTCTGCTTAGCTTCTGAGATATAACAGGATCAGATTCCATGGTGGTATAACTGCAGGCATGACATCTTTAGAGAAGAAAATATTACATCATGTTACTTACTACCAACATTAAGTTTTCCATTTCCATTTATTATTATCACATGGTCTTAGTGTGTTATTAAAAGAAGATAAGGTAGTATCAAGGGTACTTTCTAATCATTTTTTTATCCAGTTCTACTGGCCCATCTTCCCATAACAACATTATATTTAGTCCTTGCTTAAAAGAAATATTTGTAGTTAAGTTTATAGTCCTGATTTGTTCCCTAAAGTCTCAGTCTCTTTAGGATAATTTGAAAATGGTAAGTGGTCTTTAAGGATATTAAGAATTTTAGGGGGGAGAAATCCAACTTCGTCATTTTGGAAGAAAGTTGTTGTTCTATTTCCATGAAATTACTTGGAGAAGTGATTTTTTTAAATCATTTTCTCAGTTGTAAGCAAGGAAAGGAAAAGAAAAACTATGGACAAAAAATACAGACCTGAATGTGAAGTACAGTCTGGCCAGAAAAAGAAGTCATAGCTACAAGATGGAAGGTAAAGAAATTTTGTTGAAATAAGGCAGATGTGACATTGCATACCTCACACATAAGCATGAGAGTTCAAGATTGGAAACAAATCCATGATTAGCATCAAAAAATAGATTTACTCTAGGAACCAAGCCCAAGATTAACTTGAATGCCATATTTTTTTCTGTAAATATGTTTATTGTGTTTTAGTCACAGCTCATTATGAGGTCCATGTGTTAAAAGACCATATTTCTTCTCCTCTTATCTCTTTCCAAATGTGCATCACTTTTTCACTTAATGTGTTAGTCATTATGTTACAAAATCAAATTGACTATGAGAGTCCAGTGATGAAACATAATAATTATATTTTACTCTCAATAAGACTTCTGAGAATTAAAGGTTTCTATAAAACAATCTTTCTTGGAGACATATACACTGAAAACTATATATATTGATTAAATAATCTGAAAAAAGACACAAATACATCAAAATGTATCCCATATTAACAAAAGAATCTATCCTGCCAAAAGTCCATACTATGGAAAGTGATATACAAATTCTATGCATTCCTTATCAAAATTCTAATGACATGTTTCGAAGATAAAGAAAAGAAATCCTAAAATTCACTGGAAACAGAAAAGACATCAAATAGTTGAAGCAACCATCAGCAAAAAAAGCAAAGTTGGAGACATTTAGTCAACTGATCTTTGACTAAACCCAGAACACACAATGAGGAAAAGTCAGTCTATTCAACAAATGATGTTGGGAAAAATATACATCCACATTCAGAAGATCTTATGTTAATGAAATAAAAAAGGATGAGAGATCTAAACTTAAGCCCTTAAACTGTAAAACTAATAGAAAGAAAATATGGGAAAAGACTTGTGGACATTAGATTTTGGCAAAGTGTTTTTGGATATGACTCACAAAGCATAGACAAGCTGGGTACCATAGCATACACCTGTAATCCTAGGCTAAGAAGGAGGATCTTGTTTGAAAGTCAGAGGCATATTTTGCAATTTAGCAAGATGTTGTAGCAAAATAAAAATAAAAAAAAGGAAGGAAGAAGGAAAGAAACAAACAAACAGAGAAAAGTTCTACATTTGCAGCTTAGTGGTAAAGTCCTTGCCAAATATGGCCATGGATTCAACCACAGGGCTGAAAAAGAAAAATAAAAAGAAAGAAAGAAAGAAAAGAAAAGAAAGAAAGAAAAACAAAGAAAGAGGAAAAGGAAGCACAGGCAACAACAAAAATAGGCAAATAAAGTTACCTCATAGGAAAAAGCTTCTGTACAACAAAGGAAACAATCAATGGTTTGAAGAGACAACCTACAAAATGGCAAAAAAAAAAAAGACCTCATAATACATACATATCCAAAAATATGAAAGGAACTCAAACAACTCAACAGTAAGACAGAATCCACTAAAAATTAGGCAAAAGACCTAACTAGACATTTATTAAAAGAAGATATACAAGTTGTCAACAAGTTTATGTGAAAATACTAAACATCACTTTTGTTGTTGTTGTTAGGTGCCCTCGAGTCGGTATCCAACTAATAGAGACCTTGTGTACAACAGGGGAAACACTATTGTCAGTGCTTCTTTGCTGTTCATACGGTTTTCAATGGCAGATTGATTTTTGGGAGGGGGTTGCCAGTTCCTTCTGCCAGCCTATAGCTTCTGGTGTTCCCAGGCGGTCTCCCATCCAGGTACTAACCAGGCCCGATCCTGCTTAGCTTCCAAGATCTGACGGGATCGGATGCCACAGGGCTATAGCTGCAGGCCAAACGTCACTAGACATCACAAAAATGCAAATTAAAACCACAATGAGATATCACTTCACCCAATTTAGCTAAACAGTTATCAAAAACACAATTGATAACAAGTGTTGGATGTTGTTGTTAAGTGCAGTTGAGTCAGGTCCTACTCATAGAGACCCTGTGTATAACAGAATGAAATGCTCCCTGATTAGGTATATTAATTACTTTTATTTAATCATCCCATTGTTGTTGTTGTTAGGTGCTGTCGAGTCGGTATCCGACTCATGGCGACCCTCATCGGGTTTTCAATGGCTGACTGTTTTCGGGATTGCCTTGGGAGTGGATTGCCAGGTCCTTCTCCCATTTTTTGTGGTGTTGGGAATTAAACTTGGGACCTCAGAGACTGCAGCGCAGCACTCTACCAACTGAGCTAAATCCCAGCCCAATCATCCCATAGTGTACATATATATAATACATTGAGTTTTACTCAATAAATATGAACAAATGAAAATATGTAAAATAAAAAAATAAAATTATGCTTTTCAAATATATTACCCCAGAATAATAAACTAAAGTTTTTCCTATTGTGGTCCTGATAATTCTTTAAATATTCCAGAAAGTTTTAAAAAGAAAAGGTTATTGGATTGTGAACACTGAGTCATTTCACTAAAACATGATATATGGCATTGTCAAATAACAAAGAGATTAGGAAATATGGGTAAACGGAAAGATATTTGTGCATAACAAATATCTGTTTAACATAGTAGCAAATTACTGGTGCATATCAGACAATAAGTAATTATTTACGTAACAAATCAGTTAGTAAAACATTTTTCTCAACAAAATATTACTGAGTTCCTGATAATTTTGATAAGTGGATGCTAAAATATCCTTAGCTTAAAAGTAAAAGTAACATGATTTTTGTTATAAGAAAATTTGTAAAATAGGTTTGTTTAGTATGGTAGTCTCAAAATTATGGCTACAACTTGAAGAATTTTTATGTACACACAATTTTTGACATCTCTTCAGTATATAGTATTTAAATATTTACATTATTACCTGAAAATAGTCCCCCACCTTTGTAGAAATAAATATTTGAGTTATATCTATTTTCTTTGAGAATGACAATAACACACACTGCCTTTCTGCCCTTAATTGGAATAAATCTTCTAAATTCAGCTCCTTAGTGAGTGGACACAAAAAGAAAGCATTTTAGTTTTTAAGTACACTAGCAATTATCAAGCTGACAAGGAAATATGATTTAGAAAAAAATAAAATGAATGTAATTGTTCTCCTACAGTATGTTCAAAATGGAAACAACAATAGAATTAAAGTTAGGAAAGGCAAAGAGCATCATTAGTACCTGACAATTAGATTAAAATGAAGTTTAGCAATCAAAATCTTGGCACATATATTCCTAAACTTAATACCTATGGGAAAAATTTCATAATATGTTTCACATGCATAGTATTCACTAGTAGTAGTTGAAAGTTAGTATCTATAGGAAAAAATAAATAATAAATTTCAGACACATAGTATTCAACAGTAGTAATTGGAATTAAATGCTGAGTCTGCTGTTTTCTAGTTGTATGATGCTGTTGTTGTTAGGTGCCGTCGAGTCGTGTCCGACTCATAGCAACCCTCATAGGGTTTTCAATGACTGATTATATCAGGATTGCCTCGGGAGTGGATTGCCAAGTCCTTCTCCCATTTTTGTGGTGCTGGGAATCGAACTCGGGATCTCAGAGACTGCAGTGTGGCACTCTATCAACTGAGCTAAATCATTAGATAAAGGAAGGTCAAGTCAGGTGGAGGAAATACTTTAACATGTTTTCAGTGTTAGGCACAAATCAGTGATTTTCCAATTTAAATATTATTGTTGTTAGGTGCTATCATTACTATATAAAAACAGAGAAAGTATAGCTTAAGTGCTAAGCTCACTGGAACTGAATGGTTCATCTTAGACTTAGTTACACAATAAATTTTTGACTATGTACAAACTACCACTTAAAACTTTTAAGACAATAGTTACAGATTAGATGAATAAAAATTGCAATTAACAATTTAATTTTAATTTAAAAGACATTCTTAGGACTTACCACTACTCATTTATGGGACATATTAAATTGTTATTTTATTACTATACAGTTACATAGTCAAATCAATCTAATGCATTAAAAAGTAAATTTTGTGTTTCCAGTCCTATTATCATTAAAATTTTCTGTGTAGGCAAAAATCCATGTGTGTGAATGAAAAATAACAATACATATGAATGACTTTTCCTAGGCTAATTAATTTATGTAGATTAACTTGAAAATAAAATGCTTTTGTCTTATTGTATAATTTTATCAATGAAAATACTAAAGTTAATATATAATAATTTGATAATTATGTCTATTAATTAAATTTTCATTTGTTGAGAAGTCACAGTAATTTAAAAGAAAATAAAACATTTCACAGAAAAAGGATTAGCAAACATAACCATTTCTATATCAAGTACTCAAAAATTTCTAATAAATTTTCTTTACAATCAAATTCTCAAAAATTCTAAGCATTTTCCATGCCTTCTTTACAATGCTTGACTACTTCATATTACTACACTTTATCCGTCCTTCTTTTCTTTTCTTTTTTTTTTCCTTGGTGATGGTGCTGGGGATTGAGAACAGGGCCTTGTACATCCTAGATAAGATCACTTACCATTCAGTGACACTCAGCTATATCTCCAGTTTTTTATTTTAATTTTAATTATGTTTTCTGAAACAGGATCAGACTAAGTCATGCAGCCTACCTCTGCCCTTGAATTTGCAATCCTCCTGCCTCAGCCATCTAAGTCATTGGGATTATATGTGTTTGCCAACATGCCCAGTTGGCCTAGAAAGTGTCTGCTGAGAAGTTGGCTGTCATTCAAAATGGGACATCACTGTGTATATTTTTGTCTTTACTCTTCCTGCCACTAAAATCTTCTCTTTATCTTTCCCATGTGAGAGAGCTTGTCTATTAAGTGTCTTATAATAGATTTCAGGAGTAGGAGCTGGCAACCCACTCCTGAAACAATCCTGAAACAATCTGACACTGAAAACACTATGAATAGCAGAGAAACATGGACATAGAGTCAGGTATGGCACAATGTTGGGAAGTGTTTCTTTCTGTTGTACATAGGATCCCTATGAATTGGACCACCCTCAACAGCACCTAACAACAACATAATAGATTTGGTAGAGTTGAATCTTACTGGTGACCTTGATCCTCCTCTAACTGGATATCTGTATCCTTCTCTAGGTTTTTGGAAGCTTATTTTGTTTATTTAAATAAGCCTTCTAAACCTATGGTGGACTGGGATTTAGCTCAGTTGGTAGAGCACTGCGCTGCAGTCTCTGAGGTCCCAAGTTCAATTCCCAGCATTGCAAAAATGGGAGAAGGGCCTGGCAATCCACTCCCAAGGCAATCCCGAAGCACTCAGCCATTGAAAACCCTATGAGGGTCTCTATGAGTCAGATACCGACTCGACGACACCTAACAACAACAACAACAACAAACCTATGTCATTGTCAAGAACAGCATAACCCAGTTATTTGCTCTTTTAATACTATCCCAAAGTTTTTATAAGTTTTCTTCATTCCTCTTAGTTCTTTATCTTTTTTCCTTCAAATATATATTTTCAAATAGCCTTTTTCTAAGTGTACTTATTCTGTTTTGTGTATCTTGTTACTGATGGTTATTATCACATTGTCAATTTAGCCAAGTGTATTTTTAGTCCAATCATTTCAATTGCTTTTTAAAAATCATCTTCATCTTTTTTTAAGTTTTTCTGTTACAATACTGAAAGATTTCTTGGTTTTCTTCATGCTCACTGAGTTTCATCAAAACAGCTGTTTTCAACTACTTATTTGAGATTTCTCCACACTGATTACTGTCTATTCAATTTCTGGCACCCTATTTTAAGTACTAGGTAAAGTCATTGTTTTCTGAAAGCTGTTAATGCTTATTAGCATGCAACATCATCTAGACAGTGAAGGACCAATTTTCTATTCCAGTCTTTCTAATGTGGTTTTTATGTAATTGTCTTTCCAGAAATTCAAAACAAGCTGTTTGTTTCTGCCGAGTCCATAGTCTCTTCCACTATATCAGCATTGGAGGGTACACATATCCAGGTTTGTGGAAATTTGCTCTTGATGTAATATCACTATTTCAATACTAAAGGGAGATTCAAACTCAGTTATTTCCCAAATATGCTGTTGATATATTATTCAGAAAGAAATAGGAGAATGTCTAGAATGAGTAACCAGTCCCTACAAGCCTCTCCCTAGTTCTGTGATAGATCCATGTTTGTAATTATTGGTTAATACCACAACACTACATTTGCAAACATACCACTGTGGTGTCAGATCCCATCAGATCTCAGAAGCTAAGCAATGGGAGGCCTGTTTAGTACTTGGATGGGAGACTGCCTGGGGACACCAGGTGCTGTAGGCTTAGGAGAAGGACCCAGAAACCCACACCCATAAAAGGATCCATCACTAAAACTCTATGAATAACAGAGAAGCACTGACAATATTGTTTTGCCTGTTGAACATAGGGTTTACTATGAGTTAGACACTAACTCCATGGTTTCTAACATCAACAACCAAGATACTACATGACTCTTACCTGGCTGTGGGCAGTTTCATGGTTGATGAGTCATCCCTAGAGCACTTGTGACCCAAGACCCCTGCAACCAGCCATAGATGATGTTAGCAGGAACAGAAGTCTGTTAGGCTGGGTTTGCATGCCTTACCCTGGCACTGGACCTATTTAAGAGCCCCTGCTCACCATCCTATATGGATGTAGGGGTTGTTAAGATCTTAGGCTATTTTGCCTAAGATTTGGGTACTACTGATGAGGGCAGTCCCTTGGCAAGCTATGCTGATGCTGACTTTGGATATATCTGTGTTTCACAGTGCAGGGATCTGCATGGTCAGGGGTGCATTGGTATCCATGCTATACCTGGCAGTGTTGTTCACCAAAATACAAATCCATCCCACTGGAGCTCAGGTCTCTGTATTTTGCCAGGGAATCTCTGGTGCACTAATTGTGAAGACTGGCCTTGAAATAGCTGTGCTGTCTGATGTTTGAGGACAGGTTGTAGAGCTAGTTCCTTGGCCACAAAGTCTGATGATGAGAGGGCACATGCCTGGATCTCATAGCCACAGGTGCCTGCAAAATACTGGAGGAAGGTGAGTGTAATTTGTCCATTCCAAGGCTGGAAATGATTAGGCTGATACTGGAGGATGACCTGCTGACACATAGGTTCCTCTCTCATGCTAGGGCTCATCATTAGGCTTGGTTTGTGAATGCTGGTCTGCATATCGTTGTTGTTGTTAGGTGTCATCAAGTCGGTATCCGACTCATAGGGACCCTCTGTACAACAGGGGAAACACTATTGTCAGTGATTCTCTGCTGTTCATAGGGTTTTCAAGGGCAGACTGATTTTTGGGAGGGGGTTGCCAGGTCCTTCTCCCAAGCCTACAGCTTCTGGTGTTCCCAGGTGGTCTCCCATCCAGGTACTAACCAGGCCTGACCCTGCTTAGTTTCTGAGATCTGACAGGATCGGATGCCACAGGGCTATGGCTGCAGGCTGGTCTGCATATAGGATCTTCAATTTTTACCTGGTGCTGTGTCTTATTGTTGTAGGCTTAGCACTGGGCTTCAAACAAAGCCCTGAGCTAGCTTTTGTGTTTTGCTTCACAGTAGGTGGGTAGAGTTTTGCCCTCTGCTCTGCTGCCTGAAGTTAGAGTTGGGGTAATGGAAGTTGTCAGTTGCCTGGAATAACACAGTTCCAACTGCTCAGTCCATACCTTTTGGCCTGGCAGAAGGGGTTAAGGAACTTGGCTTACTTCTGGGTCTCCTGATCGCAGGCTTGGCAATGGACTTCAGGTCTAAGATCTGGACGTGATTTTCTTTCCTGCCTTGTAGTGGGATGTGCCTCTCTGTACTGAGCTTCTTGAAGTTGAGTGAAGGGTGACATGAGAATTCTCTTCTTGCATTCTCCAGTACACCTTTTCCTTTCATATTTTTATTCTAAAACCAGCCAGTCTTATTTCTCTCCTGATTTCCTCAGATGTTGTGAAGTCAGTTTGGTGGGTGAATAAGTTCACCTTGATGTATACATGGGAAGATAATTACTACAGGATTTACTCAGCTTATTCTACTTCAATCCATTATATTGTATTCTTACTTTTACTCAAATGCATCATATAAAAATACTAAGTCAGGCTTTGTGGCAAATGCCTATAATCCAAGCCTTCAGGAGGCTGAGGCAAGAGCATTGCGAGATCAAAGCCAATTGTAACATACGCAATGTAGCAAGAACCCATTTCAAAATTAAGAAAAATAAAAACAGTACTAGGAGTGCAGCTCAGTGGTGGAGTTCTTGTCTACCATGCACAATGGTCTAGTTTCAACTCCTAGTTCTGAAAAAAAATAATTAAAAAGCTCAAATATGAAGTTGTTTCTATATTTTCTATATAGAAAATATAATTTCTGTATTTTAAAATTACTGTTGTTTCCCATTGACTATTTTGCTTATAATTTATACTTAATCATAAAAGTATAATTTTTATGATCATAGCATATAGAATACATGAACATTCAATAAAACTACATTATCTTACTATTTTATCTAATGTTAACTACTACTTAATTTTATTATAAAAGTGTGTAATGGACTTGATCACAATTCTCTTCCTGATGGAATCTGTAATATTTAAATATGCTTAAAATTTGATTTAACTTCTGTGTTTGAAGCACTCATAGGCAAGGAGCAACTACTGGCTAAATCAAATATGTATTTCAAGTAAAGATATTTCACATTACAGTCAAGGGAACAGCATTTATGTTAATGTCTCAGTTTTTATTAAAATTGGTCCCTTTCTAAAGTGATTCTACTTGACTCACCCTACTCATTAACATGAAATACATGAAGGACATGTGTCTCTTAGGAAACCACGAATACCTCTGTCCTTAGATAAAACTGTGCTTCAATACAGAAATTTGATGTGTTGGATTGTTTAAAATGAGGGGTATAGGTGGGAAGATCTCATTTTAATTATGCAGAAATACCTGCATCTAAAAGTTTGAAGTGGAATATTTGAAACTTATTGAGGTCACTTTCATCTGGCACAAATTAATTGAATTTTTTTCTCATTTGTCTTTAAGCATATAGGAAAAGAACATTTGAAGTATCTTGCTAAGTGTTCTCCTGTACTTAAGTATAATATCATCTTTCAGTTCCTGAAGAATGTGCTAGTGAAATAATACAGTTAATAAAAATGTTACATCATAGAAGTTATAAAATTTAAATCAAACAAAAATATCATCATATTCTGCTCAGTGCTTTCTTAATGGTGGTAGATAATTGAGACCTACTCATTCTAAAGTTAAAAATACCATTTCCTTAAGGAATAATTGTCTGGAAGAAGTTCACAGAGAAATTATATAAGCTATGTACTCTGTGGTTTGCCTCCGTAGATCAATGAAACCATTAAAAATTAAGTAAATTGAAATTTGCTGCCAAATTTCTGCTATTGAATAACATTTATCATGCTTGCAATTGTCAAAGCTCTAATCTGTTAGAAAGAGACAAGTTCTCGTCACTTTTGTATGTTAACCTCCTTTATTTCTCTTTACCTTCTAATCTCAATGTCTTATAATAAAGTGAAATATCTGCTCCCTTTTCAACATGCCAATAAAAATAGTAAAGTGACAACCATTTTAAGTAGGATACTAAGATAGCTGCCTGCAGCCATACCACTGTGCCATTTCATCCTGTCAGATCTCAGAAGCTAAGCAGGGTCAGGCCTAATTAGTACTTGGATGAGAGACTACCTGGGAACACCAGGTGATGTAGGCTTGGGAGGAGGAGCTGGCAACCCACTCCCAAAAAATAATCGGCCATTGAAAACTCTATGAATAGCAGAGAAACAGTAACAATATTGTCTCCTGTGTTGTATGTAAGGTCTCTATGAATCAGATACCAACTCAAAGCACCTAACAACAGCAAATTAAGATAGCACTAAACATTGTATTGTGTCAGTATACAAAAATAAGTTGCATTAAAACAAGTTCCTTTGACATAAGTTTCATAGAAAATGCATAATTTCAATAATAATACACTCTATGGTATGTTCTTTTGTTGTTGTTGTTGTTAAATGGGCATTTTAGTGTTCTAGGCCATCTACACCCAAAAGGATCACAAATGGACTACACAAGAGTCCAATCTGTTCAGCTATAAGTTTATACTATCATGAAAATTAATGCTGTGTTGAAATATTTGAGGTGAATTAGTGTAAAATCAATTTGGATTTACAGTGTTAATATAAATGAGAATATTTTCCATGATACACCATTATAAATTTACTCATATAATGTTCAAAATTATGATTAATTCATTTTCCCATATAAAATTTTCCTGATCATTACGTATAAGAATAATACTAATGACATCATTTAGCAAATAGATGTTTTGTTTTGGTTTCCTATCTCTTAAGTATAATTCACTAAAAGTATTTAATTTTAATGCTGTAATACGTTGCTGTTGTTAGGTGCCATCCAGTCAAGTCCTAGTCATAGCGACCCCATGTAGAGCAAATGGGAACACTTCCGGATTCTGTGCCAGGCACACAATCTTATTTATGTTTAACCCCACTGTTGCAGATACTGTGTCAATCCATCTGGTGGAGGGTTTTCCTTTTTTTCGTTGACCTGCCACTCTCCCAAACATGATGTTTTTCTTCAGGGATTGATCTCTCCTGACTACATGTCCAAAATATGTAAGATGCAGTCTGGACATTCTTGCTTCCAAGGAGCACTCTGCTTGCACTCCTTCTGGGACAGATCTATAGGTTCTTTTAGCAGTCCATGGTATATTCAATAAATGTCTCCAACAGCATTATTCAAAAGCATCAATTCTTTTCCTATCTCCCTTGTTCAATGTCCAGCTTTCACAACCATATGATGTGACTGAAAATACCATGGCATGAGTCAATTGAACCTTCGTCTTCAATGTGACATCTTTACTTTTCAATACTCTAAAGAGATCTTTTGCCACAGCTTTTCCTAGAGCAATGCGTCTTTTGATTTCTTGACTGCTGCTTCCATAGGTGTTGATTATAGAGCCAGGCAAAGCAAAATTTTGGAAAATCTTGATCTTTTCTCCATTTATCATGAAGTTGCATACTGATCCAGTCGTAAGGATTTTTGTTTTGTTGATGTTTAGTGCAACCTGTATTGAGGCTATGATCTTTGATCTTCATCAGTAAATATTTTAAATCCTCTTCACTTTCAGCAAGCAGAGTTATGTCATCTGCATAATGCAGGTTATCAATGAGTCTTCCAATCCTGATGCTGCATTCTTCCTCATAAAGTCCAGCTTTATAGATGAGAAATGGTTAAATTCACGATAATTTGTTTGTCTATCATAAAAACATTTTCAAGTATATTTAACATGATATATGTGTATAAATGGTTATATACATATATGATTAATGTATGAGAAAATGCAATATTTCTGTTTATAACTTCTATTTTAAATCTTTTTTCATTTTAGACATGTGCAAGAGCAATTTTTCTTTGATTTCACATTAAGAAACTATTTGTTACTACTAAAATAGAAAGTGAAATTAAAAACTATTTTCTTTTTATTTTAAATATAAATAGCCATTTATTTTCCATGTTTATTTTCTATGTTGTTGTTGTTGTTAGGAGATGTTGAATTGGGTCCCACTCATAGCAACCCTATGTACAGCATAACAAAACACTTTTTGACACAGTGCCATGCTCAGCACTATGTGCATACATTAATGAAGATTACCTAAATATTCATGGACAGATGAAGACACAGAATACCCAATTGACAACGATCATTATAAAACCAACATTTTAACAATATGACTAAGTAAACATCATAGACAGTGAAATTAAAGTAATTCCAAATTATCCAGTAATGCCAACAAATTTCTGGCTAAAATATTAAGAACAAATTGAACATACCAAAAATGTAAACCTGATGATTGTGGAAGAAGTCATCAAAGTGCTTATGCAGATATGATGTATACATATAATTATTAAGAACTGCTGTTCAAGATGTTGGTGCCATATCCTGGGGCACCTTTTGAGCATGGAATAAATATTGTGAATCTATCACTAATAACTGATAAAAACATGTTCATGTACTATATAATAAAACTCAACCAAATTATCTAACTACAATTCCACCAAGTGAATGGTAGGATATATTTTATTGTGCTACAACAATATGGATAGAATAATATTTTACATGATAACTTCTCAAGACTATCTATGAAACATGTTTAAAATGTATTCTCATGTTAATTATATATATAAAATCACATTGTTCTCCTTATTCTAATATATTTTACAGTTTTAGCAACATGGTACTAATCTGTTTTGGTAAATCATTTGGCAAAACATTAACATAATTTTAGAAATGCAAACCATCCTAATGAATGGGGACTTAAAATATCAAAAGATGTTTATTTAGTAGTTATAAAATCTTCTGTAAACACATGACTATTATGGATAATAAAAGATACAATGGGGAATAGTTCATGAAGTAGTTATTTTTGATTAGTAAACAAAGCAGAAAACATATGTACCAATGATTTTTTTGTTTGAAGAATAACATAATACCATCTCATCATTTCAAAACTTTATTGTTGTATGTTCAATACACACACACATTTTAAATTTTCATATTTTTAACTTGAGAAGTAATTTGTGCTTTAAACTGGTTCCTGATTTTTATTATTATGTTTTACTTATTTTTATTTATTTATTTATTTATTCATTCATTTATTTATTTTTCAGTACTGGGGGTTGAACCCAGGGCCTCTCGCTTGCATGCTCTGCAAGTGCTGGACCACCAAGCAGCATCCCCAGACCATTTGTTTACTTTTTTTAAAGACAGGGTCTCCCCTAAATTACGCAGACTGCCTCTGGTCTTGAATTTGCATTCCTCCTGCCTCCGCCTCACTAGCTGCTGGGATTACAGGTGTGTGTCATGGCGCCCAGCTCTGATTTTTATTTTGTAGAAACAATTACTATTTGAGAACTAAGCCACCCAAATATATTCTGGATGTTGCTGTTGTTTGTTGTCATTGAGTTTGGTCCCACTCACAGTGACTCTGTGTACACAGAATGAAACACCACCTGATACTTTGTCATGCTCAGCACTATGTCAATGTTTATCCACTATTCATAGGATTTTCAATGGAAGATTGTTTGAGGGTTGTTTTGGGAAAGGGATGCCAGGTCCTTCTCCTGTGTTTGCAGTGCTGAGGATCAAACCCCCAGGGCCTCAGAGAGTAGGTCAAACCCAGGGCCTAAGAACAGCAGTCTAACAAGTGAGCAAACCCTAGCCCAAGTATATTCAGGTTTGAGCAGTACAAATGAATGTGAATTTTCTTATCAGAAACATGTATAGTTTTAGCCTAATTGTGAGTGGATGTGGCTTCAGTCCCTAGCAATAGTGATTTCTAGCATTAAAGATTTACAATATTTTTTATTTTTGTATTAGCAAAACACAAAAATTTTTACTTAAAATTTTTCAACTTTATTAAGGTATAAATGACAAATAAGATTTTTGGGTGTAAGTGTATATTGTGAAATTATTACCATAGTCAAACTAATTAGCATATCAATCATATTTCATAGTTTTAGGTAGTAATTTTTGCAAGATGTAATTATAATAAAAGTCCAAATGAAATTGTTTTGCCATTTATGTCCTCTTCCACATAAAGTTTAGCTAACCTGATACTAATATTGAAGATCTACTATTTTCTTTCCTGGAAAATTAACATATAATTCTCAGCATATTGTATAAAATTAGAAGCATTTCAGATGATGTGCAATTATCATACACTCAAGCATTGCTTAATAATGACTTAATATTTCATAATTGCCTTCTTAGTTATCATTTTTAACATTTACAAAGATATTCTCCATTATATATAAAGAGGTAAATATGATTATGTCTTTCACAGTAACAATTTTTTTCTAATTTCTTTAGATATAGCTTATATATTTATTTATTTGTTCAGTACTAGGGGTTTGAGCCCAGTACCCTGCATGTGCATTACTACTCAGCTTCATGCACACCCTCTTTTTTGTATTCTTGAGACAGGATTTCCATGAGTTACATAGGCTGCCTCTGTTCTTGAATGTGTGATTCTCCTGCCTTGGTCTCGCATGTTGCTGGGGTTACAGATGGCTTGTTTTCTGATGTAAGTACAGTTGTGTGTGTTTTGTTTTGGCACCTTTATTAAAAAGCAATTATCAGAGAAGCACTGTCAACAGTGCCAGGCATGACACAGTGCTGGGGAATGTCTGGTTCTGTTCTACATTGGGTTGCTATGATTTGGACCCTACTTGACAGTTTCTAACAATATCATCAAGTTAATACAAGGCATTCAGATAACAGAGTAAATATATTTAAATTAAAATTGATCATGTTTCTCCTTCAGTCATTCATCCCTTAGAATATATTAATTGGAATATCGTTTTATTCTATGAAAACCTCTGTACAGTTGAGAAAGTAGTGAGGGAAAATTGTTCATATATTTGGCTACAATGCTCATGAAGGAAGAATGCAGGCATTTTAAAACTAGTATTTCAAATGATAATATATATTATACAGAAAACTAAACAATACACATAAGTACTAGAATAAGGAATTTTTTTGGCAGTGTTAGGGGACTTAACCCAGGGATTCGCAGAAATCACTGAGACTACCGGCATGCACCACCTCGTTGGCTAAGAATTAACTGTTCTAAAGAAGGTAATCAGGAACGGCATCAAAGACAAGCTAAACTTTGATAAGCCATCTAATGTATAGGAGAAACTGAACTTTGTGACTATTGAGGAGAAAGTCTATGAAATGCAAAATTTAGAAATGCAAATTTAAACTGGGTCCTGATGCACATGTCTGTAATACCAGAAACTCAGGAGGTTGATGCAGGAGGATTGTAATTTTGAGGCCAGAGGCAGCTTTCACAATTTTGTGACACCTTATTTAGGTATAAAATATATGAAATGTAAAAGGAGGCTAAAGGTTTGCTTCAGTGGTAGGGCACTTCCTTAACATGTGTGAAGCTGTAGGTTCATCCTTTAGTACAGAATAAAAAAAAAAAAGAAATAATATGAACTTGAAGAAATGAAGCAATGCATTAGATTCTGGTATATTTTGAAATTAATAGATTTAATTGTGAATAGTGAATTTCTAATGATATATGATTAAAATCAAGAATGAAGAATGGCTCCCAAAGTATTAGTTTGAGCAATTTGAAAAAAGAAAATGAATTGCTATTCACTGAAGTAGAGGAAAATGTAAACATGTATGTTTGGATGGAAAGATAATGAAATTAAATTTTACCTGTTAAGCTTGTTATAACTATTAAAAATTTAAAAAAAAATGTGTCATGCACTTCGAGATACATGAATCTTCACTGTGGAAGACAGAATTGCCCTCTACTTTTCTCTTTAATGTGTGTGTGTGTGTGTGTGTGTGTGTGTGTGTGTGTATGCATGTGTGTGTGTGTGTGTGTATAAAAGGGTGACATTATTTTGTGATATATACATGCCAGGTAAAACATAGCACTACAAGAGAAAATGTAAAGGAAAAGGTCCAGATATAGAATAAAATAATCCTAAAGTCTGAGTCTGAGGCCATCCATATTAAATATTTTAGAAAATAATGAGGAAAAATAAAACATAATTAAATAGAAGAAGATCATAAAAAGGCACTAAATCATGAGTATTTGATATGGCAGAAACAAATGAAGGAAAGAATGATTAATGGATTTAAAGACTACAAAAATGAGGTTAAATATCTGAGTACCAATCACTAAGCTGTGGTATATCCTGAGAATGAAATATTATATGGCGCTAAGAAGAATAGAGCTACTAAGGCATGAAAAGAAATGCAGAATTCTTAAATGTTGGTAAGTGAAAGAGGTCAATCCATAAAAGACTATATAGTGTATGATCACAAGTATATGACATCTTGGAAAGGAAGAAACTATAGAGCCAGTAAAATAATAATAATATAATAATAACAATAATAATAATAATCAGCAATTGCAAGAGATTGAGAAAGTGATAAATAGTTGGAACAAGAAGGATTTTGAGGGAGGCATTGAAAATTACTATAATGTTGTGTGTGTGAATGTGTGTGTGTATTTACACATTTGACAAAACGCATAAAATTGAAAACACAAAGTGAATCCTAAACTAAACTATGCCCTTGGATGATGATAACATGGCAATCTAGGTTCATCAGTTGTAACAGATGCACTGCTCTGGTAGAAGATATGAATAATAGGAAGGGCTATGCAGGTATGGGCTGGGATTTAGTTTAGTGGGTAGAGCACTGCACTGCAGGCTCTGAGGTCCCGAGTTCAATTCCCAGCACCACAAAAATGGGCGAAGGGCCTGGCAACCCACTCCCAAGGTAATCCCGAAACAGTCAGCCATTGAAAACCCTATGAAGGTCGCTATGAGTCAGATACCGACTCAACGGCACCTAACAACAACAACATGCAGGTATGGAATAGGGGCTATTTAATATATCTCTATACATTTCCCTAAATTTTGTGTAAACCTAAAACTGAAAAAAGATGTGCTTTATCAATGTTCTTGGTGCACAGTTAATGCAGAGGAGAAGCTCCCTGAATAGATCAAGGAACTGAGTCAGGCAGTGTGAAAAAAAAAAAAAACGTTTGATAGTTATAAATTACATATATATTATATAAATAGTAAAAATATTTAATATTATAAAAATCTAATCTGTGAGTGATTTTGTTTTGATCTCCATTTCATATCGTGAGGAACTACAAAATAGGATGCTTAAACCACACTTGCAATGCTGCTGTTGTTCTTAGGTGTTGTCAAGTTGAGTCCCACTCCTAGAGACCCTGTGTACAACAGAACAAAACGCTCCCGGACATTGTCCCATGCCCAGCACTATTTTCAGAGCTTTCCTGCTATTTCAAAGGGTTTTCAATGGCTGCTTGTTTCAGCAGTGGATTGCCAGGTCCTTCTCCCTACCCTGCAGTGGATTGCCAGCACCTAGTATTCCCAAGTGATCTCCCATCCGAGCGGAACCAGGCCTACCCTGCTTAGCTTCTGAGGTCAGGCAGGATGGGATACCAGAGTTCTAAGGCTGCAGACACAGGTGCAATTATTAGCCACTAAATGATGGAACTGAGATTTGAAGCAGAGCTATTTGTCTCCAGATACTGTGTTGCTCACCACTATATTAACTTGAATTTTAGGATATCTAGTGTTCTAAAAGGGAAATCTTAAAGTGATTATTACAAAGGAAGAATTCTTTTCTGTCATTCGTCTTTTATAATTGAACCTTAATGATTGTGTGGTTTCTTTAGTAAAAAGTACTTTCTTTTCCAATGCACAGATTATCAATACATTATGTTTCTAGTGAAGTGTTTCTGGGAGTATTCTTTCAAAGAATATACATGAATATTGCTACAATTTGGATCTTTAATATCCCCTAATGGTCACGTGCCTCCAGCCATACCACTCTGGTGCCCGATCCAGTCAGTTCTCAGAAGCTAAGCAGGGTTGAATCTGGTTAATACCTGGATAGGAGAACACCTAGGAATACCAGATGCTGTAGGCTTGGGAGAAAGACCAGGCAACCCACCCCCAAAAAATAATCCGTCATTGAAAACCCTATGAATAGCAGACAAGCAGTAACAATACTGTTTCTCCTGGTGTAGGTAGGATTGCTATGAATCTGTCATCAACTACATGGCACCTAACAATAACAAACACCTTTATTAATACACCTTGGGCAAGTGAATTCAATTTCTGGGCTTCTCTTTCTTAATTTGTCCAAAAAGTCATGATTTTTCTGCAGTATTATCTTGAAGTTAGTGTTGTTGTTTGTTGTTGTTGTTAGGTGCCATCAAGTCGGTAACTGGTTCATAGTCAGTTATGAGTTATGGCTGTTTCAGGATTGCATCGGGAGTGGATTGCCAGGCCCTTCTCCCATTTTTTTGGTTCTGGGAATTGAACTTGGGACCTCAGCAACTGCAACTCAGTGCTCTACCAACTGAGCTAAATCCCAGCCTGAAGTTAGTATTGGGGACACCTAACTCTTAAGTCGCCTGCAGCCATACCATGGTGGCATCTGATCCCATAGTAGGGAAGAACTACAAGTATGTAATAAAATTGAGTGGGGTGAAAAATATTATTAGCTCCTTTTGTAATATCTCTTATATCCTTTTTTCTTCTCTTGAAAGAAAAACCTTGTCCAATACTAGTTGACTGCCTGGGAACACTAGGTTCTGTAGACTTAGGAGAAGGACCTGGCAACCCACTCCCAAAAAACAATCCACCACTGAAAATCATATGAGTAGTCGAGAAGCACTTATAACTGTTTTGTCTGTTGTACATAGGGTCATTATCAGTGGGACATCCACTGGAGGGCACCTAACAACAGCTCTTAAGGCTAGCACATTACGAGCATTCAATAAATCTCAAGTTTTTTTGAGACGTTGAGTAAAAGCCTTTTAGGCACTAAATGATTATAAGAAAAAATATCAGTCTTTTGCTTTAAGATCTGCAGAAAATACTTAACAAGTTTCTTCTTGTGGCTATTAGGTGCCCTGGAATCCATACCTGATTCATAGTGACCCTATGTACAAAAGACAAAACATTATTGTCAGTGCTTCTCTGCTATACATAGGGTTTCATTTGTTGCTTATTTTTGGGGAGTGGGGTTCTGGTCCTTCTCCCAATTAACAAGCTTCCTCTGTTATAACTATCATTACCTCTATGTATTTTCAAAGTATAATATCATTCTAAGTAATATGATAAGGAAAGTAAATATGGTACAGGTAGAGACCTGAAAAAAATATTCCTAATCCTGGCTCTTACTCTTCTGTCTTTTAGTACTCAGATTTTATTTAGAAAAAGAAAAAAAAGTGATAAAACTAAAATTCTAAAAACGTCTGCTACATTTATCTTAAAAGTCCAATATATCTTGAGTACAAGATGCCATTAAAATTTAGGGAAAAAATTACACAACACCAGTAAGTATCTTAGAGTTCTCCTTTGTGTACAAAATTAAAACAAGTGTTTAAGGAAGTTTAATTTATTCATTGTGGTCTTCTGGGGGAGTATAATTTTTATAGGTAATAACCAATTGTATTTTTATGGTATATATCCATGCACAAGGCAGAAAACCACCATTGGTTCTCAAATAAACTAATGGAAGGACTAAAATATTAGAAATAAATCTTTAGTTTTTGCTTTCATAAATCCTTTATAATCTAGAAATCAGTAATGTTTTTAGTATCAAAATTTCAGGTGAATAAAGACTATAGAGGATAATTCTTTAAGTTTCTAATATCTTGAAATGCTGCCATCCTATACTAGACTTTCAGAAATCAATAGCAGAAATGAATCAGGCTGCAAGGGATTCATCTACCATAAGCTTCCTTCTGAATCTAGACAACATAAGAAGAGTTATGTTATATAGCACTGGAAAAGTGTCATGTAACATTGATTTACTATGTTAGTGACAGCCCTAGAAAAACAAGTCAAACTACCCAAGAAATAGGAAAAAAGCACTCTACAAATGTTGTCCTTTGAATAACATCATTAGCCCTGGGTAATACCTGGAGGCACAAAATTGTATAGAACTTTAGCCATGAACTGTACTCAATTTATTTGACCTCTTGCATTTTCAAGTTATTTATAAAACTTTTAGTTAATATACTTACCATATATGTCACTATTGAATGTAATTCTCCAACATTTTTATTTCCTAGAAACATGTTTCAATCAATGAACATAACATAAACCTAGCAGAACAATTATTTTGAAATGACACACCAAGTTTTCAAGCACCAAGTTCTTCAGTTTGAAAAGTTAAGGGAAATTTCTATTATTCATATAACTACTAAGTCAAATACTAATAATGTTTTTAGTTAATACAGAATAATGATTTTATTTAGATAAGAAATTAATTGACAAATGGTAATTTAAGAATAAGTTAGTTAGTTATTCATCAAATGGAACAATGACAACTTTGTTTTTTGACTAACTTCATTTTAGCAAACATGCTATTGCTCATTTTCTCCTGTTACTGTGTATCGATTTAAAA
>VMDO01023343.1:0-31672 GCA_007922755.1 Pedetes capensis | reverse complement strand
GAAGAAGTACAACCAGAGTGCTCCTTGGAAGCAAAAATGGCCAGACTGCGTCTTACATATTTCGGACATGTAGTCAGGAGAGAACAATCCCTGGAGAAGGACATCATGTTTGGAAGAGTGGCAGGTCAACGCAAAAGAGGAAAACCCTCCACCAGATGGATTGACACAGTGTCTGCAACAATGGGCTTAAACATAAATACGATTGTTTGCCTGGCCCAGAATCGGCAAGTGTTTCGATCTGCTGTATATAGGGTCGCTATGAGTCGGACTCGACTCGACAGCATCTAACAACAACAATTCCAAGTATTAATAATTGAAAGAAATCAGGGGTATTGAAAGAATTATTACTGCATTCCTATAAAGTATCTCTCTTAATTTAAGAAAGTAGGGAATAAAAATCCATTTTTCTATATTTGCACATTTGAAATTAAGAGCAAATATCATTAAGCACATTAGCAAGATTCCAGTGTGGACTGCCATGTTCATTATAGCTGTATTCCGTTTCCCCAACTTTTGACCCACTATTTAGGCCAAAATTTTAACCTTTCCTTATCATTCTCCAAGTATTAGAAATCCTTATTTCACTTTACTTTGATGGCTCATATTATTTGGATGACTAGTAGTGTAGCTGAGGATTATTTCTTTAATTAGTACATTGAAGGGATTTCCCTATTAGAGTACCCTCATATTCCCTCTAAGATATGTGGTTGCCATGCTAAAACTTTTTTAATGCTTCTGTTTATTTTCAGAAAGAAGGGAAATATAGTCACTTTAGAGGATCCCTCACCTTCTGCTTACTCATTCTCTTGCTTACTTTTAGAATAGGCAAAAGTAAGCTCCAGTCTAATGCATGTTCTCTATTTCTGCTCTGTCTTCTTCTACCTACTCTGGAAAACTGACTTCACATCTTAGAGTCATACTTTCTATTTCAAATTTGGACAGGCCCTAAGTCAGTCGTCTTTCTTTTTACAAGCACTTACTGAATGCCTACCATTTCTCTACCAGGCATGGGAGAAGTGAATGTAAGCCGGCATTATCCTTGATGTGAAGGAATCCACACTCACTCACAGGCTTCCATAGTTCAACAAGGAGATGGATGCTTTAAAATTTTTAAATGTGCAGGATATCAGGAACCTAAATGAATGGGATAATGTTATTGATCTGGTAGACCTAGTGGAAAACAATCTAGGGGATAATATTAAAAACGAAACTGTTTCTTTTCCTTGAGACCATCCCTGCTCCTATAGCTCAAAGATTAAATGGGGCTCCATAGACTCCAGTGTCTAGATTCCGGATCCCCAGTAAGAACTGGCACCTTTCTTCTAGAGTTTTCACATGACTAAGTTTACATATTTAATATAGCTTATTATTGTTTGTTTTTATATATGCCTTCTTTACTACTTTGAGATTTCCTCAAGAAATGTTTGGGCATTTATAAATAAATATTTTATGAACTGTTAATTTTTAAAGCCTTTCAACTTTTCATTTTCAGACCCATTTGTTGATGAGGAGGCTTTAAAAATACATTCAATCAGTCAAAGATTTTTAGAAATAGTGAGCTCCACTGCTATATCATCTGCTTGCTAGTTTTCTCAGTTCATTCAATATTTTGAATTTTTTTGTTAAATTATTGATCTAACAATGTAATTATACTTTTAAAGTGAGAAATGGACCCATAGATGTTTTGATGTTTTAAGAAGGAGAGGCGTTTTTCAGTATTTCTGGAATCTTAATGATTATAATTGAAGTAGCAGGGTCTACCTGCTAAACCTACTGTGTGACATTTACTGCTACCTAGATAGCATGTCTTAACGGTAAATAACTTGGCTTTTCCTTAGTATTACCTGAGGTCCCACTTTTACCACACTTAATGCTTTGCATCTTTAAAATCAGATGGATTTTAAAGCTGGATGCCTTCTAGAATCTCTTCTTCTTATTATTCCTCCTCCTTATCCCCACTCCCCTTTGATGTCATTGTACTCCTCCTCTTCCTCTTCCTCTTCTTTCTCCACTTCCACCTTCTGCTTTTACTCTTCCTTTTTCTTCCTCTTCTTCCTTTTCCTCTTCCTCATCTTCTTTTTTAAAAAAGATTTTATACTTTTAGTTCTGTTGCTGGCTCCCAGGTAGCAAAAGTACCTCAAATAACTTCAGGCTCATAAACTGTTGCGAACTGACCAAAAGATTAAGCCCCATCCATTCAGGAGGGAAAGGGGTAAGTTTTCAAAATCATGAATGTTTCAATCCTCTCTGGGGCCATGTCCTCATGTTATCTATTGCAAATGCAGGCATATATTATCAGTTGGATATAAACAGCCTCCTGGCACTGCCAATCCATTGTTACTATGATATAATATTTCAAATCAGGGCTACTGAACTAAAATGAAATGAAAGCCAGGTTGAAGGACCAACATGGATCATGCAAGGAAAATGTATAATGACTGCAGTCAAGAAGAAACTGAAATCATCAGCGAGGTATAGGGAGAGAGTGCTTATTTCTTTGTATGGAAATATCCAAGATTCTAATAATATTTATGAGATCATTTATGTGAATCTAGAAAAACCAAATATGTTATTTTAGATTTTTCTTTTTCCTTCACCTGTAGCCATACCTCTGGGTATTCTAGTTGTACGTGGAGACTGTGATTTGGAGACTTGCCGTATGTACATAGACCGCCTACAGGAGGTGAGTTTCTTTAGCTAATTATTTATTCTCTTCAGCGTTCCATTTTTATAAGTCATCCATATATGTGTGCTTCTGAAGTGACACATTTGGGGAGAAAAAGGAAATGTGCTGGCATCGTCTTTTAAGCACCTGTCTCCCTGTCTGCACCACTGCTGTTTCCCTCCTCTGGTTGTTGAAATGAGACAGGATTGGTTGGGTTAACTACAAGGGGCTGTTGCACTAGGGTATGTCATAATAACTGTAGCTTGGAACTTCTGTCTTCTTGCCAGACTACATGCCTGTATTTTTTGAGCTATACAGGATTTCAAAGGGCACTGATAAATAATGAAAGAACACAGAGATTTGGAGTTACTTAATGTTTTGTATCTAGCACAGACTTCTGTCAGAGACTTTTTTAAAAAATGAAACCTCTACAAGAAAGAAAAACGTCTGTACTTCATGGAAAGTTGTCAGAACACAAAGGACTCATCTCTCTATATTTTTCCCCCTCGATCTGGTCTTGCCATAAAGAAACAGAAAGGAAGAGATCTTGTATGACATGGCCATGAATTTGACCTGCAATCAGGACAGCCTGGAGACCCAAACTGGTCATTATAATTTCTGTTGGTTGATTTTGCAAAATTGTGAGGGGGAGTACCAACTGCCTCCATTCTACAAATTGCTAAAGCATAAATAGCCACTTCTTTTTTTTCTTTTCTTTTCCTTTCTTCCTTTCTTTTTTTTTTTTCTTTCTTTTTTCTTGCAGTACTTGTGGGTTGAACCCTGGGCCTCACATATACTTTGCAGGTGCTCTACCACTGGGCTATACCCCAAGCCTATTTTAAATTATTTTTAAAATTTTGAATTTGAGTCTCACTAAGTTGCTCAGGCTTCCTGGCCTTGAACCTGCAATTCTGCCTCTGCATCACAAGTCACTGAGATTACAGGCATGTGCCACTGTGCCCAGCTTTCTTTATCATTTCTTGGTGAAAGATAATTCGAGTCCCTTTTCTCAGGTGGGTCTAAGACATTTATAATGTATATATTATATATACTTTGAGTGATTCTGATTCACACCCCTACAGGAGCAACTCTGTCCCACATAACACATTATACATAAATTATAAACATCATAAATAAAGTAGATGTATAGATTTTAAAATGGCTTCAAGAAGTATCCACTTAGCTATGAATATTAGATTATATTTCTTTTGTTGTTTGGTGCCACTGAATTGGGTATGACTCAGAGTGACCCTCATAAGGTTTTCAATGGCTAATTTTTTCAGGATTGCTTTGGGAGTGGATTGCCATATCCTTCTCCTGTTTTTGTGGTAGCAGGGATCCAACCTGGATCCTCAGAGAGTGCAGCACAGCACTACCAACTAAGCTAAAACCCAGCCCCATATTTCTCTAGGTAGAAATAAATTCACATAGGAGGAATATGTTGTTGTTGTTGTGGTGGTGGTGGTGGTGGTTGTTAGGTGCCATGAATTCAGAGTCTGACTCATAGTGACCCTCATGGGATTTTCAAAGGCTGATTGTTTCTGGAATGCTTCAGGAGTAGATTGGCACATCCTTTTCCTGGGGAGGAATATAGTGATATAAAAATTATTAATATTTTCCTTATCATTATGAAGGCTAGAGATGGAATTATGAATGCAAAATATTTAGAGATAGATGCCAGATTTTGGTTACTGATATGAAAGAGAGAGAGTCAACAGATTTTTATACTTATGGCATCATTTAGCTATTTTGACTGAGAATGACTACTTAAACAAATAAATTGTGAACTTTTTAACCTGTGACTCAGGTATAAATCTGTATTCCCAAAACTTAGAGTACTTCATTTTTCAAAATAATGTCTGTATTTTATGGTGGATTATTACTCCATAAACCTGCAATAAAAAAGTGAATCACAATTGGTATCAAACCTTTTTTCTTTCTGAAAAACTTAACACTCAAATAATGTTGTTAATAAGACTTCATAGTAGTAAAATGCATATCTAATTAATTGACTTTGAGGCTGGGGTCTAGCTCAATCGGTAGAGTACTGCTCTGAGCACTCTGAAGCCCTGGGTTCCATCTCCAGCACCACAAAAATGGAAGAAAGATGTGGCAGCCCACTCTCGAAACAACCCAAAACAGTCAGCCATTAAAAACTCTATGAGGATGGAATGGGAGAAAATTATTTTAAGTGAACGAACACAAGCTCAGAAAGAGAAATACCACATGTTCTCACTCATGTGAGAGCTGAATCAATATTACAATAAGGAAAAATTCCTATGCGGAGGTCGGAACATAACAACAACAACAAAAAAGCTAAAGTCGACTTAGAGGAGAAAGGACAATTTAGGGAGTGAGAAGGAGGAGGGAGGGATCTAGCAAAAGGAGGAAATCCTGGGAGAGGAGAGTGGGGAGAGGAGGAACAAGGAGGAGTGAGGAATGGGGGAGGGGGTGACTTCAAGGTGAACAGCCCAACTTTAATAGTCCTGGAAATAACTATAATAACACCAAAATACCAAAGAATGGTAATAATACAGATGGACTAGAAAATTCATGTAATAGTTCTGACAATGTAAAAAGATAGTTCACTACAGAAAAAGTTTTCATTTTAAACATAATTGGGATCCAAGGACATACAAAAAATATTACCACAAAAAGATAAGCAAATGGATGATAGGTCTTTGGTGGGGGTTCAGATGGGGTGAGGAAGTGCACAAGAGGGTAAGGGGGAACATATCTGTGTAATGTACAACAAAATGCATATATGGAAATGTCACAATGAAATGCATGTCAGAATGAATCACATTAAGTTGTACATTAAAAATTTCCAATAAAAAAACTTTTGAGGGACACTAGGAGTTGGACCAACTCAGTGGCATCTAACAGCAACAAAACAATTAATTGACTTTGATGAAAATCAATTTAACCTACTAACTGGCATGCTTATCATAGTAGCATTAAACTAAAAGTAGATCTTTAAAAAAAAAAAAAGGAAAAACTGATCGGAACAAATAAGAGCAGAAGTTTTAGAACTAACTTGGTCACAGAGGGTAAGACGATGAAGCTCTCTGGGAAGCAGATATGAGGACAAAGTTACCCAGAATTGCTGACATCTGTAAATACAATCACTACATTCATTAGCAAGGAAGCCTGGAGGATACGACAATGGTGACAACTTAGTTATAAAACTTTATAAAGGGAAGCAGGCTTTCAGAATCTGCCAGCACAACATCATTTGTTTCAACCCCATTAATTTGTACTTTGTGATAATGTAGAGTTGGTCCGTGATTTTCTTTGAGGTTTATGAAAACACATGTTTGCTAAGGAGTTTATCAGTATAAACACAATAACCCTGACAGTATGTATTTAGTGAAAGATGGAGACATTCTTTTTAAGTGTTTAAGGGAACTTCAGAAAGTTCTTTACAAGCCAATATGTTCAGATGCAAATCAAAGGTGATCTCTGTTTATTATGACAAATTCCCTATTCTCTACTTTGAGTCTTCTCTATTCTTGAAATTATATCATTTATCTTTTAACACTATTTATAAGTTTCAAGAGACAAATGACCTGTCTTCTGCCAATCCAACTTGGCATGCTTTTTATTATTTCTGGCATTACCTTTCTCTGTTTAACCTTGAAATATTTGAGTGAGTTAGGTATTTTCCAGATGAGTGTAGCAGCATTAAATTGGGAGTTCACTCAATAGAGTTGTGGGGCAGCTTGTTCAAACTAATTTTAAGGTATGGATTTTTTTTTTCACTTTCTCATTAGGACTTGCAGTCAGTTTCTTCTGATTCCCAGAGAGTTCATTACCAGGTAACACATAATTGACTCTCTTTGTTTCTTACCTTACAGCTAAAAGAAGTCTATCTTTCAGTTTATGTCTCATTTTGATTTAAAGTCCACATATTCTCTAGGGGTAGAGTTCACTGTAAGAAGAACCGAGTGAAATTGTTATTCTGATTCTCTTGTATTTTGCTGATTTTGGACCATATTAGTCTAGCACAAATTTACACTGCAGATTTGTTTTCCCAGATCATTTGGAAAAGATGATGAAGTTAAGTGATTTCAATGACAAACACCAGAAAACTTAAGTCACAGTAGCTTAGCAGGGAAAGGGTCTACTGGGCAAAAAGTCCAGATCAAGGGTGGATTTCATATACCATTTGATGATGGTTCATGCTCTATTTTCTGCTGGGGTTTCTGCTTTGCCCTCCTCTTTCTGTCAGTTTTACCCCTGGGCTAGATGTTTTCATTATCCAAGATGACATCTCTTCACATCCAGGGAAGAGAATTCCCTGCTTCCCATAACCATCAAATAAAACTAATATGCAATTTGATTCACCCATGCTGCTGTTTTGGATGATATCTAATAAACCTATCTCTTCCCTTTCATTATCTGAGCCACATGGGAAGAACCCTCAGTTATCCTTACCCCAGCTGATTCAGGAGTATAGCCTCTTCCCAACTCCTCTGTCCCTCCCATGCTGCACCCATCTCTTCAGCCATCATTTTAGATTTCTCAGGCATGATGGAGATGTAATGCACTGTATCACCCAGACTATGGGGGGGCCCCGGCAAAGCTCTCTGAGTGGTCCCATTAAAGCCCCTTTCTCTGAGAGGTTGGTGTACCCTTCCCACTGGGAGGTACATGTGTGTGTCACAGCATGCCAATAATTTCTCCAAATAAATTTCTCTAGATCACTTTATGCCTCCGTATGGGAGAGGATTTAAATACAGTCTTGGATCACCTTACAATAAAGATCCATTCTGAGAAATGCATTTTAAGCAATTTAGTTGTATGGCTATTAGAGAGTATACCTATACAAAGTAAGATGGTTGTGCTCTTAGTAACACAAAGAGATATAATCATATGAGACCACTGTTGTATATGTGGTCCTTTGCTGACCACTGTCATGCAGAACATGACTGTGTATCTGTATTTGTGACTTCGTAAGTCTTCAGTTAGCTCCTCACTTGGAGTTTCCATGTGTATTTTGCTATACCAGAAACTTCCAGCTTAGCTCCTTATGTATAAACAATAGCTCCTGAGCCTTCCTGGCAGTGTTCTTCCCTGGCCAGGACATGCCCCCTACCCTCAGCCAAAGTGACTAACTTATCTTTAGTCTAAAGGAGAAGAATGGCCTTGATGTTTTTCTTTTTCCCTGTGTTTATTTCTCGAACAGCATGTGTCACAATTCCAGAATCCTTTCTTCTATCTGGCTGAAATTGAAAGGATGAGAAGTTACTCGGGGTGTGTTTACACTGAGAAAACAAACTACTTCTAGGCAGCTTTTCTTTTTTTAATACCACCATTTAAAAGGCAATTTTTCAACTTATTTTTCAGATAGAGCACAATATTTCTTATATGGGTTCTTAGAATGTTTACCTGGAGCTGCTACCTAGGTGTGACTTTTTTAAAAATGTGTAGTACTTTTAAAAGCTAGAACTGGCCTCTAAGAATTGGCAGTGGTAGTTATAAGACTACAAAGGTCTTTTTTTTTTTTTTTAATGTATTTTTTACCCTTGGATAGTTTGAACTTTTGCAAGTTTTTTTCAAAATATTTTAAGCATTCATCCTTGCTAATGTTTATGCTAGTATTATGCTAGTATGATCCTATCTTATAGAATGTTGTCATTTTGATGTGAAAGACATTTGTGAATCTTTTTACCATAAATTTTTTGTGCCATCTTTGTGCATATCCACAGAGATCAAGGAATGAATGACACCCTAGAGTGTGATAACAATATTTGTTTATTTTTTGGTAATAAAAACATGCAGAAAGATTGATATTTTTCAGACTATGTCAAAATCTTGCTGTATTTTTGTTGTTGTTGTTTTGTTTTGTTTATTTGCAGTCAAGTCAAACCCTGGTGTCAACACTGCTGCATTATAAATGTCACATCAAAAGGTTTTGCGCCCTGAGAATAAAGGAAAACCAAGGTGGTGATCAAGGCTGGGTATCTGGAGTATCACTCCTTACAATGATGAAAGGAGGGAGCAGAGAAACCCTTTGGATATTAAAGGTTGTCAGAAGATCTGGATGCCCAAGATCTTTCCTTAGACAGGAAGCTTAACTGAAAGAGAGACTACCTTAGAATTAGTGTGACAGGAGCACAGAGAGGGTGGTGCTACATTTCCTGAGCAGAGCAAAGGAGAGCTTGTGGAGGCAAGGAGGTGGGGTAGAGGAACTTGGACCCTTTGCTGAGAATCTCAGGGGAGGAATGAATTGGAGGGATGGGAATAAAGACATCTGTTTTCAGCCACACTAATTTTGATATGCCTGCAGCCATAGCCCTGTGGCATCCAGTCCCATCAGATCTCTAAAGCTAAGCAGGGTCAGGCCTGGTTAGCACTAGGATAGGAGACCACCAGGGAACACTAGGTGCTGTAGGCTTGGGAGAAGGGCCCAGCAACCCACTCCCAAAAATCAATCAGCCACTGAAAACACTATGAATAGCAGAGAAGCACTGACAATAGTGTTTCGCCTATTGTATGCAGGGTCGCTATGAGTTGGATACTGACTCCATGGCACCTAAGAACAACAAATTTGATATGCTCATCAGATTCAAGTGGTTTGGTGAGTCAGATGTTGGATCCATGAGTCTTAATGCTCATTGAAAACTCAAGGCCCAGTGCTAGAAATGTGGGAATCATCAGCAAAAGGATGGTGCCCAGAACTACGAGGCAGGAGATCACCAGGAGAGAGTTTCAGTATAGAGCAGGGTTCAGTGTTGTATCCGTACATATTTGCCAGCTACACAGCATGAGTCCAAGAGAAGAATAAGTTAGGAAGAGCCATGGAAACCAAGATAAGCGGCAGGAAAGCCAGAGGCCAAAGAGACGGTGGCAGGACTACTGCCAGGAATCAGCAAGAACAGAGAGCCTCACCCAAGGCCTTGGGCAGGGCGAGATGATCTGCACTGACTTCTATATTTCTGTACATGGGATGCAGGAAATTTAATGCTAAATCTAGTTTCTTAAGGCAGACGCTGATGATGCTATCTGAATCTCTAGCCTGACTCCATGGCAGTTAGGAGTGAAGTAGGAGAACAAACTTTGAGAAACACCATCAACAACATGCCTCAAATGCTTTTTAATGAACTTTCTTATATATGAAGTGGTATTAAATATGATGGGAGAATTAACTGTGAAGAGAATGAATAAACACCAGTAAATTTAAAAACCTGAGAAATTCCTGCCAGCTTGTTAACTTGCAGTTGGGGTATTAGCTGTTTCCTAAGATAAGAAGGAAAGAAAGAAAGAAAGAAAGAAGAAAAGAAAAGAGAATAGCTTTTAGAAAAATGTTCATGGACCTAAGACACCTTATTAGTGAGCCATATGGCAGTTCCTCACCACTTGAGAATTTTGTTACTTTGGTTTCTTCCTTTTCCAAATTCATAGTGAATTGCCAACAAAGCAGCAAGGCTCAAAAATGACACCTCGGGTTAACCTAGCAAGGCATTATGGGTTATACACGAATGTGTTGGGTATTTATAGCTTGGTGAAAGTTCCTGCCTACACCAACTCTGAGGTCAAAACACAAAGGCCCCTTCATTCTAATGGCTGTTTGAAACCTGTAACAGATCTGTTAACAATCAAATATACTGTGTGCAGATTCAGTGTCGTATTGAGGTTGGTAAATCAACTGGAATTCATGAAGGAATTGGACTTGATCTGTTCGCTAAAGATACTTTCTAAGGGCACTGGCTATGAGATAATTCCATCTCTGCTCCTTCCCTAAAAATCATATCCCTTTTTAATCCCAAATCATAAAGTTTTAGGGATGGAGATGATTCAACCATTGCAGTGGTTTTCCATAGGGGAAGATTTTTGGTCCCCATAAAGGCAGTGTCTAGAGACATTTCTTGGAAGCTTTTGGGTAGAGGCCAAGGATACTACTGAATTCTTACAGTGGGCAGGGAAGAGCTGCATAGTAAGTGTTATGCAGCCCCAAGTGTCAGGAGCGTAGAGCTCCAAAAACCCTAGTCATTGTGAGGGTGGTTGGCACATAATTTAGGTCCATAGTTGGTGTAAGTAGATGATGAAAGTGGGAGGAGGATGAAAGAGGAACAGGAGGAAAAAAGTAGTGAGAGAAAATGGAAAGAGACATCCATGGATATGGTAGGGTGGAATAAAGGGAGCCAGGACAATTATGTTTGTTTTCTTAAAGACACCCTAGGTTTTCCTTCTGGCCCAGAATGATGCTCTGTGGGAACCAAATGTTGTGAGTTAATAACCTGAGATTTTAATGATTTTCATAGGTCTCAATATTAGGTAAAAAAAAATGGATTTATCCAAGATTTTTCATTTCTCTGAAAATTAATTAAAAATAACACTAGAAGGGTTGGAATATTTAAAAAGAGTTGTGACATTCTTGAAAAATCTTTTCATCTTTTAGAATAGTATAGATGTGTGTGACTTCTACATGAGGAAACTCTCAGTCAGCTCTGAATCTATATCCTTTGTTCATCCTTCGGTCCATCTTCCCTACATACTTGTTCTTCTAGAGGATCAGTCTGTTGTATTCCATTGAAGCTCTGTCTAGTCCTAGGCAAGTAATATTTCCATAGATATTTGATTTGTTCCACTTTTCTTGATGCTGTCTGTCCTTACTCATCTCTCTCCTTTCTCAGAAATTTTTTTTTTTTTTTGATTATAGATGAGTCCTTAAGTGGTAGGGTAAAACAAGTTTCAGGGAATCTTCCTGGGAATTAATTTATCTGCAAAAAAGAAAGACAGGAGTTGGAGAATATTTTTCCTTTGGGCTGTATTGAAGCTGTCAGAAATGGGTCAAATGAGGACCCGAAGTGAGAATTGCCTAGGGCCAGTTCTGTTGGATGTTGAAAGTGAAAACCGCTAATGCATATGCATGTGTGCACAGGTGTGTGCACACAGATACCCACAAACAGAGTTGTTATTAATGGAGGACCTTCTCACCTAAAGGAACTCTTTAAAATGGCGTAATATTAACATGGAAGGGTAATGAGGGATCAAAGTCCATGATATAATTTTATGTAAATGCCATGATGAAATTCAATATATTGTACACTAATTTTTAAAAATGACATGGTATCTTCCATTCCCATCTTCTACCACTACCATTGTTTCTTCATCTTTCACAGCTGGCTCTGAGAATGATGATCTCATTTCTATAAACTGCTGCCGAGGGAGTTGTGGAAGTTAATATGGGTTTGAAGTGAAAGGGGTTTGAAATATAAAAATAGCAGTAGTGATCCTATTAATTGGGACAATAGTTAGGGACATGTAAACACATATTCATTAGCAACTTGGTGATAGAACAAATGAATGGACAGATTGGTTAGGTATTAGAGAAGCCAGGGCACACAGGAGAGAAATTTGGATGGGTAAGCAAGAGAGAAATTTAAGAGTAGGATGGTTATTGACTGGCCATTATTAAATGAATCAGAGATTCCCAAACTAAAGGACTTTTTTTTATGAAAGTAAAAGAATTTTATTCACATTGAAGTTATAATTAAATGCTAGGTACATATTGCCTAATTGAATAATCCACCAGAATGTGTAATGGGGCTGTTTCATTAAATTATGTGTGCATCAGCTATGAGTAATTGAAGGTAAATTAAGACCACATTTGGCATGCATAATTCAGAGGATTCCCTTATTAATTATATATAATTCATGCCAGTTGACTTTCAGGTATATAGATGTATATGTGTATATCTGCAGCCACACCACTGTAGCATCTGATCATATCAGATCTCAGAAGCTAAGAAGGGTCAGACCTGGTTAGTATTTAGATGGGAGACTGCCTGGGAACACCAGGTGCTGTAGGCTTGGGAGAAGGACCTGGCAGCCCACTTCCACGAAACAATTAGCCATTGAAAACCCTATGAATATAAGAGAAGCACTGAGAATATTGTTTCACCTGTTGTACATGATGTTGTTAGGAGTCAGACACTGAATGGACGGCACCTAACAACAGTATATATACATACATATATATAAATATATGTATATACATATATACATGTATATGAGCTTTGCTATGAGTCAGACCCAACTCAATGGCACCTAACAGCAGCAATGCATATATATTTAGATATATAGTTTATAGATAGACCAGGATTGCTTTTGTGCATATGGCTGTATTTTTAGTACAAGAAAGATTTTTTTTCTGTTAACATGTATCAAATGAGAAAATTCACATATCAGAGATTTTTTAAATGAACAGTTTTTCTTAATATCATATATCTAAAGAGTACATAATTTTATAGGATTATTTTTCAAATAGAGGGGTGTGTACGGTACAGCTAAGGTTATGTCATTTGGCCAAAATTGTAGAGCAATGTCAGTGGTATTTATCTAAATCACACCATTTATATGAAGAAAAATAACAGGTAAAAAATGAGCAAGTCAAGTATCCTATCCCTTTGATGAATCATTGATTTGATTATGCAATTTGAGAGGATTGAGGGAATTAGAGGCCCTAAATTACCGAAAGCTATGGATATGATAGAAGCACAGTTTAGAAAATGATGTGAACATCTTCTTTGTTCACACAATCGCATTTCTTAAGTATCTACAATCAGATGCCTTTGAAAGGAGCACATTTTCAGGCTTGTATTTTGGGCTGTTTGAGAAAACAGGTAACTGTACATTTATTTTGGTGTTCAAAATTCACAAATCCAGCATATTTATGATCATTCATCCGTGTTGTTGTTTAGTGATGAGAACATTACCTCATCAACCTGGAGCTTCCACTCAGTTAACGTCTGCTCTGGGAACCACTACCCATTCCCCTGTGAGTGACTGTTACTTCTGTTTATTTTTCTCACATCCTCTTTCCTGCTCTTGTCTATGTGTTCCATGACCTGCATTGTACTGCTGGTCTTCCTCCAGAGGATAGAGGATACTCCTAAGTCCAGGATTCATTAATTCCAAGCCACCCACTCTACCTGTGTGCCATGCTTCCCAGTGAAGCACAGTGACTTACCTGCGTGGTTTTTAACTGCCCACGCCATGTAGGCCTTTTGGCATGGATCCTTTCCTCCCTTTACTCACATCTATGCAAGGTTATACACATATACAGACATGAGTATACATACAGGAGTTTATTTTTTTAAATAAAAATGATTTTACATTCCTTAGGTACTCGCTATATATATCACACCACAACTTATTTTTCACAGTAGTATGCAGCTGTGCCACTGTGGCATCTGACCCCATCAGATCTCAGAAGCTAAGCTGGGTCGGGCCTGGTTAGTACTTGGATAGGAGACCGCCTGGGAACACCAGGTGATGTAGGCTTGGGAAAAGGACCCGACAACCCACTCCTAAAAAAATTAGCCATTGAAAATCCTATGAATAGCAGAGAAGCACTAACAATAGTGTTTCATCTGTTGTACGTAGGGATGCTATGAGTTGGACATCGACTCAATGGCACCTAACAACAACAACATACCTACAACAATATACAACATACAATGGACCTTACGATTTTTTTTTCTTTTGGCAGTACTGGGTGTTGAACCCGGGGCCTCAAGTTTGCATGCTTTGCAAGTGCTAGACCACTGAGCTGCACCCGCATCCCATTTTTTTACTTTTTGAGACAGGGTCTCAATTATGCAGACTGCCTCTGGTTTCGAACTTGCGATCCTCCTGCCTCTTCCTCCTGAGTTGCTAGGACTGCAGGTGTGTGCCACCATGTCTGGAGACATTATGACTTTCTAATAAATAAAATTCTTAATCTTTTCAAGACTACTGCTCTATTTTATGGTATATATTTTACCCTATCTCTGTGGGTAAGCATTTAGGTGATATACGATTGTCAATGTTTTTATAAACAGTACAGCAATAAACATCAAGGTATAGCCTTGAAAATAAAGCTGTAACAGAGCTTGTAACCATATCACACGCTAAAAACCTATTAAGATTGAGCCAGACACAGTGGTACACACCTGTAATCCCAACAACTAGAGACTAAGGCAGGAGGATTGACAGTTCAAGGCCAGAGGCAGCCTGCATATTTTAGTAAAACCTTATCTCAAAATAAAAAACACTTTAAAAAGGGGGCCGTGGGTACTGCTCAGTGGTAGAGCACTTATCTAGCATTCTTCAAGCCCTGGGTTCAATCTCCCAGTACACAAACAAACAAACACACACCCTCTAGTTCTTCATTTGTGGCTAGCTCTTAAGTGCAGAAGTTCAGGAAGAATAGTTGTTTGGATGGTAGAAGTTAAGTAAGTAGGAACTAGATTATGCAGCTTTCCTAATATCAAAAGAACCTTCATATAAGCATAAGATCATGGCCTCCAATCGATCTATTAAATGAGATTATGCCCTAATATTTCTAGGTAAACTCTATGACTGTGACCAGGTAACCTTGTTACTGGGTAGGGTAGTTTCATGAGACATGAATATTCAGATTTTGAATTCTGATAGTAACTTATATGTCAGAGTGAGTTTTTCCCAACTACAAAATGTTCATTAGATGAAATAGTACGGAAAAAAACAAATAGCGTACATTTTGTTAAATGTATACCCATCCAGGTATACAGAAGTAGAGCCACATTTATGGAAAATCTGCAGAAGGAAAAAAATGGGCATACTGTTAAAGGAAGAAAAGAAAGAAAAATTCACCAGTCACTGAAACGTACTCTGGTGGTTATTTGACAGTTTTCTAGATTATTGTTTTATATCTTCCAAGACCAGACAGTGGAGACAAATCAGGGCAGAAGCTATAGGTTGGGGACAAAGAGGAGAAGGAGGAAATGAAAGAGAGTAAGAAGTGTCAGTAGCCATCTCTCTTACTTGTCACCCTGGCAGCCAGCCTTTGCCTAACTGGACCGGATAAGGGTGGTGCCTATTGGCGTGTCTCAGCTACACATCTGCACCCAATCTGTTTGAAATCTACTGCCCTAGACCAAACGTCTTTGGCTCCAAATTCAAACTTGGAAGGGAAATCCTTTCTTAAGTGTGAGTAAGCCTTTTGTCTTACAATTTATGTCTTCTGTCTTCCTAATTAGCCTTTGATTCTTTTGACAACTAACTCAAAATCCTTTGGTGGTTTTTAGCAATAGCCAAGAAATATGTTAAAATCATAATTAAAATAACCATTCCTTGAGAATAGACATGGAAACTTGGTCAATTATATGGACAGTACCTCCCAAAGTGGATCCAGAGAGGAATGTGGAAAGCAGCCAGGCTGGTTTATGGTGTAGTGGCCACTCTTCAAATATTTTTTCATTGTGATCTTTGAATTACATGCCTTGCACTTTGTTGGTTTTAATAAATGTACATTGAAAAGGTTGATCACAATTGTATCACAAATATATAAGTAATTCATAGCTTTGTAACAGATCAGCATGTGAAAAGTTAATTTGGGTGAAACCAAGCAATTATCAAACAAGCGCAGTTACGATTGAACGAAGAAGAGTGAGGGCAGTAAAATTAAATATTCTGAAAAATATTTCGTTGGTAATAGAAAACATTTAGTCTTGAAGATAACATCCTGTATTTAAAACAATTATATAGCTTCTAATATAGAAATGGAAGAAGGACCTGGCACCCACTCCCAAAAAACAATCAGCCATTGAAAACCCAAATGAATAGCAGAGAAACACTAGCAATAGTGTTTTACCTATTGTACATAAGGTTGTAGGGTTGGTATGAGTTGGACGCTGACTCAATAGCACCTAACAACAACGTGGAAATATCCATTAGATTACTGATTAAGTTAAGCCCTACAAGCTCCAACCCAACAAATGGCATGGCTTCAGGCTTTAATGCCCTTCTTATTTGTGTGTCCACTCATAAAAATTTGTTCTATTTTATTTTTGTGGTACGGAGGGTCTCATCCCAGGACTTTACGCATACTTTTTGTGTACACTCTACCACTAAGCTGCCTCTACAAGCCCTTTTTTAAGTTTTTTTATCTTGAGACAGGATCTTGCTAAATTACACAGGCTGCTGCTGGCCTTGATCCTGCAATACTCCTACCTCCATCTCCTGAGTTCCTGGGATTACAGGCATGCTCCACCACATCTGGCAAAGTTTATCCCAGCTTTTTCTTTCATCTGAAGTCCAGAATCTGAGTGCAAATATGTTTATGGATTAACCAATGTCATGCCAGGGCAGCACTCCTGAATGATCTGGTCTGGAAAGAAGCCTGTGTCCCATGAGCTTGTCATGTGACTGTGGGTCAGAATTGCCTTTTTGTTGTTGTTGTTAGGTGCCATCAAGTCAGTATCTGATTCATAGCGACCCTCATAGGGTTTTCAATGGCTGACTGTTTCGGGATTGCCTTGGGAGTGTATTGCCAGGTCCTTCTCCCATTTTTGCGGTGCTGGGAATTGAACTTGGGACCTCAGAGACTGCAGCACAGCGCTCTACCAACTGAGCTAAATACCAGCCCCCAGAATTGCCTTAGGTAACATAATTTTGTTTCAGCTGCCCCAGGGTTACTTATGTAGTGATCTGTCTCTGCATATCAATATGTAACAGCAAACAGGTCAAGCATTTGACACCTCATTTATCTTTCAAAAGAACCCTTCAGGATAGATACTATGACAGCTATTTTACAAATCAGACCATCAAAGTATAGACTAGATTTAAAAAAAAAAACTTCTGCTAAACTGTCATAGCCAGTAGCTGGTGGGACCAAGATTGTCATGATCTTCAAAATTGGTGTTCTTTAAAATCGGACTTCCACCCTCTGGGCTTGCTGTTCAGTTGAGCCTGTGTCATGTATAGCCTCTTGGCTTGTTATTCTTTCCCACTCATTTGTCATCTCCCCTACAATATTTAAATACCACAAGGACGGGAACATTTTGTGTCATCTCGGTTCTTCAGCTGTGGTGATAACCATTTCATCCTACATAATGTCAGTTTTCCAAAGCAGACTTACTCACTATAAATAGTTTTTGTCCAGTTTTTCAACTCAAATGAAACCCAATGGCCACAACAACCCACCACTTCAGCCACCACCAGATTCTTCTTCCCTTATATGCTCTTCACCTCTTCTTTCCTTACGTCTTTTACCCATAGTCCCAGCACTCCAGTGATTTAGTAGCTAGATTTTTCTTGCTTTTTATTTTATAGATTGTTAGTTTATTTTGTGGGTATGTTATACATTTTGTCCATCTGCTACACTGGAGGATCATTTTCACACAGATTTCAGGAACAGCTGCAGCTTTCATTGTCCCAATGTGGAAGAGATGTTTTCATCAACAACAACAACATAAGCATATAAATGTATGGATTAGATCCAAGGATAGAATCTTGTTGAGACTTCACTGCTTTTACATAAGTTTTTGATTATGTACAATTTTTAAATAAGTAGTTTAATTCCACTATAATCCTACTCAGATATTAATTATATTTTCTTTGGAATTCAAATGACTTTTAACGTAGGACCTCATTATGTTAACAACTATCCTCTCAGAGCTCACTTTTTCTAGTGAACAAGATGAAAAAAGCTTCAAATAAAAAAAAAAAGGAAAAGGATGCAAACTTATTTCAAGGTGGTGTTTCAGAGAAGTCAGGGCTCTGTTTTTCTCTAACAACCTCCCAAATTGCACTTTATCTTTATTCACCAGGAAAGCATCCAATTTTTTTCCAGTAAACTTGACTTCTTAAGTCAGATTCCTGTAATTTTAATTAATGATGCATTGTTTAACTTCAATTATGAACACATGCAGTGTTCAACATAAATACATTTTCCTTTGTCTGTTTTCAAAAACTGAACTTAAGGCTCTGAAAACAAGTATTTTGGAGTGGCTATGGATGGAAATAAGCAAAAAGTTCATTGAATTCTTCTACTTCAGAAGTGACCCAACTTCTCTTGCCAAGAGAATAGGAACAAGATTTGACAGCCTCTTTCTGGTGCTACAATTACCAGCAACTTTGAAACAGTGATTCCTATTCTGAGAAGTCTTTGGATGTTGTTAAAGTGTTTTACTGATCTGGAATTTCTTCTTTTGTTGAATTTCAATTTCTTTTGACAAAAATTTTGAGTTATTTAAATTTTGGATTATTTTAACTTCTGGGGACTCTCACATCATTTTGATAATCTATAGAAAGCAATCTCCACATGTCTGTCAGTTTGCCATACTGTGGGGGATTGCATGTTGCTGGGATGCTGAAAGCTATGCTACCAGTATTACAGATACCAGCAGGGTCACCCATGGTTGGCAATTTTCAGGTGAGCTTCCAGACGAAGACAGACTAGGGAGCAGGACCTGGCAGCCCACTCCTGAAACAATTAGCCATTGAAAACACTATGAATAGCAGAGAAACACTGTCAGAAATAGTGCTGAAGAATGAGTTCCCAAGGTTGGAAGGCACTCAAAAGATGACTAGGGAAGAGCTACCTTCTCAAAGTAGAGTCTATCTTAATGATAGGAATGGACCTCCATTTGTTGATGTGGCATGACTCAAAATAAGGAAAAATAACTATAAACATCCAGTAATAATTGGAAAAAGGAATGTAAATAGGGTGAATCAAGGAAAATTAGAAATCATCAGAGAGAAATGGAGCACATAAACATGGGCATTCTAGGCATCAGTGAGCTAAAATGGACTGGTGTGGGCCATTTTGAATCAGACAATCATATGTTCTACTATGTTGGGAATGATAATGAGAAATGGGGTTGTATTCATCATGAAAAAAGCCATCTCAAGATCTGTCCTAAAGTACAATGCTGTCAGTGATAGGATAATTTCCATATGCCTAAATGGAAGGCCAATTATTATGATAATTATTCAAATTTATGCACCCACCACTAAGGCTACAAATGAAGAAAGGGAAGGTTTCAACCAGCTTCTGAAATCTGAAATAGATTGAACCTGCAATGAGGATGTGCAGATCATTACTGGTGACTAGAATGCAAAAGTTGGAAACAAAGAAGGCTCAGTAGTTGGAAAATATGGCCTTGGTTACAGAAATGATTCTGGAGATCACATTGTAGAATTTTGTCAGACCACAATGATCTTTTTCATTGCAAATGCATTTTTTCACCAACATAAATTGTAACTATACACAGGGAAATCACTAGATGGAACATACAGGAACAAAATTGACTGTATTTGTGAAAAGAGATGATGGAAAAGCTCAATATCAAATGTTAGAAGAACACCAAGTCTTGATTGTGGATCAGACCCTCAACTGCTCACAGGCAGGTTCAAACTGAAACTGAAGAAAAATAAAACAAGTGTACAAGATCCAAGGTATGACCTTGAGTATATCTCACCTGAGTTCAGAGACTACCTTAAGAACAAGTTCAATGTGTTAGACACTAATGATAGAAGACCAGACAAATTGTGGCGTGATAGCAAAGACACCACTTTTGAGGAGAGCAAAAGGTTATTGAAAAGATTGGGGAAAAAAAGCAAAGATCAAATTACGTGTCAAAAGAGACTCTGAAACTTGCTCTTGAACATCAAGCAGCTCAAGCAAAAGGAAGATATGATGAAGTTAAGGAACTAAACATACTTCAAAGAGTAGCTTGAGAAGACAAAATCAAATACTATAATGACGTATGCAAAGAGTGGGAGATAGAAAACCAAAAGGGAAGAACATGCTCCGTTTATTTTTTTCAAGCTTAAGGAATTGAAGAAAAATTCAAGCCCTGAGTGGCAATAGTCAAGGATTCTACAGAGAAAGTGTTAAAGGATGCAGGAAACATCAAAAAAAGATGGAAGGAATACACAGAGTCATTATACAAAAAAGAATTGGTGAATGACCAACCATTTCAAAAGGTTGTGTATGTTCAGGAACCAATGGTACTGAAGGAAGAGGTAGAGGCTGCCTTGAAGGAATTGGTGAAACACAAGCCTCCAGGAATTGATAGAATACCAATAGAGATGTTTCAATAGTTTCAGCACTGGAGGTGCTTACATGATTTTGCTGAGAGATTTAGAAAACAGCTCCCTGGCCAACTGACTGGAAGAGATCCATATCTGTGCTATTCCCAAGAAAGGGAATCCAACCAAATGTGGAAACTATCAAATGATATCATTAATCTCACATACAAGCAAAATTTTGCTAAAGATCATTTAAAAGTGACTGCAGCAGTATATAGACAGGAAACTGCTGGAAAATCAAGCCAGATTCAGACAGAACAGGGTGTGGAATCAGGGACATCATTGCTGATGTCAAATGGATATTACCACAAAACAGAAAATACCAGAAAGGTGTCTGTCTATATTTTATAGAGTATGCAAAGGCATTTGATTGTGTGTGTCACAACAAATTATGGATAACATTGTGAAGATTGGAGATACCAGAGCAGTTAATTGTACCCAGGAAGAATCTGTACATGGACCAAGAGGCCGTCATTTGAGCAGAACAAGGAAACACTGCCTGGTTTAAAGTCTACAAAGGTGTATGTCCAGCTTGTATCCTTTTACCAACCCTCTTCAATCTCTATGCTGAGAAAATAACCTGAGAAGCTGGACTTTATGAAGAAGAATGCAGCATCATAATTGGAGGAATACCCTTTAACAACCTGTGACACCAGATGACACAAATCTCCTTGCTGAAAGTGAAGAGGATTTGAAACATTTACTGATGAAGATCAAAGAACATAGCCTTCAGTATGGATGGCATATCAACACCAGCAAAACAGAAATCCATACAGCTGGGTCAGTACAAAACTTGGTGATAAACAAGATTGAGGTTATCCAAGATTTTGCTTTACTTAGTCCTAAAATCTATACCTATGGAAGCGGCAGTCATGAAATCAAAAGACTGTTAGGCAAAAGACCTCTCTTCAGTGTTGAAAAGTACAAATGTCACAGTGCAGACAAAGGTACCATGATATTTTCATTTGCATCACATGGGTGTGAATGCTGGACAATGAATAAGGGTGGTGGTGGTTGTTAGGTGCCCTCGAGTCGGTATCCAACTCATAGTGACCCTCATAGGGTTTTTCAATGGCTGACTGTTTCGGGATTGCCATGGCAGGGGATTGCCAGGTCCTTCTCCCATTTTTGCGGTGCTGGGAATTGAACTTGGGACCTCAGAGACTGCAGCACAGCACTCTACCAACTAAGCTAAATCCCAGCCCAATGAATAAGGGAGACAGGAGAAAAACTGATGCTTTTTTTTTTTTTTCTTGCGGTACTGGGGGTTGAACCCAGGGCCCCTCGCCTGTATGCTTTGCAAGTGCTGGACCACTGAGCTGCATCCGAAGCCTATTTTTTTAACTTTTTGAAACAGGGTCTCGCTAAGTTACACAGACTGCCTCTGGTCTCGAATTTGTGATCCTCCTGCCTCTACCTCCCAAGCCGCTGGGATTACAGGAGTGCTCCACCTCGCCCAGCAAAAACTGATGCTTTTGAATTATGGTGCTAGAGATGAATATTGAATGTATCAGGGACTGTCAAAAGAACCAACAGATCTGTCCTAGAAGAAGTGCCACCAGAGTGCTCCTGGGAAGCAAGGATAACTAGACTGCATCTTACATATTTTGGACATGTAGTCGGGAGGGACCCGTCCCTGGAAAAGGACATCATGTTTGGGAGAGTGGCAGGTCAGTAAAAAAAAAAAGGAAGACCTTGAACTAGATGAATTGACACAGTGTCTGCAACAATAGGCTTAAACATGAAACAGATCATGTGCCTGGCACAGAATTGGGGAGTGTTTCATTCCTTTGTACATAGGGTCACTATGATTCAGACTCGACTCAATGCCACCTAACAATAGCAACAACATAGAAAGCAGAGTTCTTCTTTCCAGGAAAAATCATATACATGTGGACATACCAAATTAGTATAAAAATTTAGAGTTCAAGGATCTTGAGCTCCTTCAAAGACCCATTAATGTATTTTAAAGATCCATGTGCCATCCAATGTATTTTTACCAAGAAAAGTGATAAGTCTTGTTAGATAAAACTTCTTGAAAAACATCTCATTATACCCAGGGGCGGTGACACATACCTTTACTCCCAGTGACTCAGGAGGCAAAGTAGGAGGATTGCAAGTTTGAGTCCAGATGTAGCCCATGTAATTTAGCGAGATCTTGTCTCAAAGAAAAAATGAAAAATAGTCTGGAGTTGCAGCTTTAGAATGCTTACATGCATGAAGCCCTGGGTTCAACTCCTCATCTCAGTACTGCAAAAGGGGGGGAAAAAAAGACATTGAGTGATAGCAAATACTTTGTAGTCCAGAAACTAGAGTAGATACTGTATGGAATTTCTTTTTCAGTACTGGGAGGGCAAACCAAGGACCTCACCCATGCTAGGCAAATGCTCCCCAGCCCCTCTATTATTTATTTATTTATTTTGGAGACAGGGTCTCACTAAGTTGCAGAGGCTATGCGTCCTGCCCTCGAATTCATGATCCGTCTACCTCAGCCTTCTAAGCCACTGGGACTACAGGCATTCTCCACTGCACCTAGTCAATACTTATGGAATTTTGAGTAATTTTCTGTTTCCATGCCCCTCAGATTGCATAGAACGTTGCTTGCTATGTTTAATGCATCCCATTGCATCTTATCTTTAATCTTCATTTTGAGAAATTTTTTTAGCTCTCTGCTTTCAAACTAAATAAAATGGAGAAAAGGTCATAATCTTGACTTTTTAAAGTAGATCTAATTAGGATCACACCTCCTGAATAATTATGAAACAGGACCCTAGGAGGAGCTGGAAGCTGACCATCCTTTACGGTTATCCAACTGAATGTCAAGAAACCATGTGGCTACTAGAGGATACTTAAAGAAAAATCCATCTCCAGAGCACAGACCGGGTCCACAATAGCCTCAAAAAAAAAAAAAAAAAAAAGCTCACATATAGTCATATAGTGCTGTAATCGTGGATGTTTATGAAGAAAGCACAAAGGAACATTTGAATGGATATAAGAAAATTATATCTGGAATTATATAGAGTAAATAAATGAACAAAAATAAGCAAAAGGTATGAAGTCAGGCACCTGCATAAGACTTTCCAGGCACACAGCCACTTGCATCTATAAAGATACACAATTATATCAATATTTCTTTACCATTGTGTAGTAAACTAGTCATGTGGCAGAGGCAGTATATTGATCTGTATTTTATTTAACTAGGTTAAATAATATCTAATTTTTTCTAATTTGAATATCCTAGTGATACCATTATGTGTCCTTACATTTTTAAAATGATAATTCAAATATTTCTTTATTTTCTCGGTTGTTTTTTTTAACCTACATAAATTAGAATGTTTCCACAATGTTCTATGATAATCAGCATCAAAATTCAGTGTTCTTTGTGTTCAAGCTCCTTTACTATTTGAGAAGGCAACTCTCTTTATGTTTAGCATCATTATTTATTAACTTTCACAGTTACCACTAAACATTTCAAATCAATTTCAAATTTTTTTTGGTTTATAATGACTTTTATCACTACACTGAGAAATGTCGCTAGCTTTACATATTTTATAAAAATGCATTAAGAACCTTGAGTTCCTGTAAAACAAGATCTCATGTGTCAAAATATAATTCTCAAAATGTTAAACATTAATTCTCACAAACATAGGTACTGAGCATATGTCAAAATTTCATTTAGCTCAAATGGCAGGTTGACAAAACCAGTTCAAGAGAGAGGAACATTTAACTCTGTATCCATAACTATATCAATTCACATCCATAAATATAAATTTTGGTAACAGTCCCAAATGAGGCTAATTTTTCTTCTATCAGTTATTTACAATATCTACTTACTGGTATATTAAGAATTGTCTACCCAAGATTTCTACTGATAAGATAGATCTGTTTTGTCCTTATAACTTTAGGACTGTGTTTCTTTAGCATATACTAAACTCATCTGAAAGGCTTGTTAAAAACATTGCTACAGGGCATAGTGGTGCACGCCTGTAATCCCAGCGGCTCAGAAGGCAGAGGCAGGAGAATCACAAGTTCGAGACCAGACGCAGTCTGCGTAGTTTAGCAAGACCCTGTCTCAGAAAGTAGAAAAATGGTCTGGGGGCGCAGCTCAGTGGTCCAGCACTTGTGAAGCATGCAGGTACGAAGCCCTGGGTTCAACCCCCAGTACCGGAAAAAAAAAAAAAAAACAGATTGCTGGGTTCCTCTAGAGACATAGCGGGGCCTAGGAATCTGTATTTCTAACAAGCTCCTAATCGATACTGTAGTTCCAAAGTGCATACTTTGAGAATCACTGAGTTAAGCACTTAAGTCACTGATTTAAGTAGAGGCTTTGCCTGAGGACCAAATGAAGCAGCAGCAGTACTGATTAACCCCCACGGAAGTCACTGAAACCTCTGAGTGGCTCTCCCATTACTTCTCCGATGCTGTTCCAGTTTGCAGCTTCTGGTTCCTCTGTACACACAAGATCATCCACACCCATGGCTTCTGCCGCCACGGCTACATTGCTGCCAGTGCAGCTGCCCTCCAGGGATGCTCCTTATATTCTAGCATCTCAAATCCCTAATAATAGTAATGCCCACAGAGTCCTCCCTAGAGACCTGGCCATCCTCATATGCCCCATTTCTGTCAATGTTTTCAATTTTACTGAAGACAGGTCTAGAATTCTCTAACTCATGTTTATTCATATAAACTAGAAAGTGCTTCTTTATGTGTAGTTCTCATTGGTAAGCTCCTCTTGAAGGGGAAATTTTTAATTTTTGAAAATTTGTAACCATTAGGAGATCATACTTCCAGTTTTCTGTATTCTAGTTCCCTAGTCTGATTTTCTGCTGATGCAGCTTTAATTCCTTGATTGAAGTCAAAGCTTCAGAGATGCCAAGGAAGCTGAGGACTGAGAGTTGTAACTCAGAAAGGAAACCTGGTCCTGGAGATCTCTCGAAAGATTTCTAGAAGCTAGGTTTCTAGAGGTCATGCTCAAAGTATATACTTGGGAGTCGAAGATGGGAGACATTAAATGCATACTTTAGGAGTTTGGTGAGGCTAGGGAAGTGAGATTAAGAAAATTACCAGGGGATGTAACAGGATCAATTGAGGATCTTTTTAGGGAAGGAACCATTACAGAAGAGTCAAAGCATGGGGTAATGGATTGTAGCTTTTAACAATATTACAGACATAATGTTTGACCAGAAGAAGGATGGTACACAGACTAAATAAAATGGCCACCTTAGAGAGGATATATTTTAATCTCATCCTGGAGGAAAGAATATTCCACCCGATCTCAGAAGCTAAACAGGGTCAGCCTGGTTAGTCCTTGGATGGGAGACCACCTGGGAGTATGAGGTGCTGCCGGCTAGGGAGTAGGACCTGGCAACCCACTCCTGAAACAGTCTTCCATTGAAAACCCTATGGATAGCAGAGAAGCCCTGACAATAATGCCAGGCATGGTACAGTGTCAGGGAATATTTTGTTCTGTTGTACATAGGGTCGTTATGAGTTGGACCTGTCTCAATGGCACCTAACAACAACAACAACAGAGGAAAGAATAAAGATGCTTATATCAGATAGCCTTCAGATCAAATAAGAGGGAAGATTGGCAGTCGTAGAAACAAGGAACATAGAGAATGCTAAGGTAGAAGTGCACTTGCTGGCTGGGTCGGTGTGGGACAGAATGCTTTTCTCATGGGACAGCCTGGCACAACTTTCGTTCCTTCTTTTCTACCTCTGTGTAGTCAGGTATGGTGGAGATGGCTGAGAGTTTGCCATGAGAGCTGATTTTATTTCAATATAATAGGTGTTCCTGTAGTTCCCAGGAGACTTGAAGCTGCACATGATTGGCCTCTTGGGTTTCTAACATACTATAAGTACCATCTGACTAGTAGAGAAAGTTCGATTCTCTCCCATTCTGTGTTCATGCCTTAGACAGAAACCTAAATCACAGCCAGCTGCTACAAGTGTCTCAGCTTCACAAAAAGGAAGAAAGAATTCCCCCAAAGAAGTAAGCATCTCAAGTTAGACCATTTCTGGATGTTGGACATAACAATTGAGAACCTTCTGAATTTTAGGAAGGAGTTGTTTTAAGAAGTTCTATGTGAAATAATGAATCTCCAAGAGCCAGGCTTGTTTCTAGAATGTGCTTTGTCTTCCAACCTGTGCTTTGTTTAGGAATGGCTATGTACTCTTAGGTTTAGGCTATGTGGCAGGATGTGGGGAAGGGAAGCCCTGGGGCTGTTCAGATGGAGCCACAAGAATATTTGTCTCTTTCCAGGACCATGAAACCTCCTTCCCCAGGGCACTCTCTGCTCAGAGACTGTCCCCTCGGTGGTGCTTCCTAGACGGTGAGTATCTCTGGACTTCTTGGGGCCGAAGTTGGGGAGGCAGCAGAAGAAGGTATAGAATGATAGACTGGCTTAGTTTTACCAAAGATTATTCAGAAAGCCTTCTTATGATGCCATACAGTTGGTGCTTGGATCTCAAATGATATGGACTTGCTGATGTTGCAATACCTTTTTCCTCAAAGCACATTTACTAATGTTGGTTAATGCTGGCTGAACTCAGCATCATATTGCAGCCCCCTTTTCCTAAAACTGAGTCCTGCCCTTAAGTTAGTGCAGGTCAGTGTCTAGATTCTATAAGCACAAGCTGGGTATGTCTATGTTATTTGCTTTTCATGGAACATTCATATTATTTTTTTGTAAGACCATCCTTTCAATAAAATACATACATTTGTATAAAAGTATAGAAAATTTCAGTTGCATTCAGATCTGCTCTGCTGAGTTTGACATAGTGCATGTATAGTGGGTTAGTTATTTTATGACTGATGAGTCCATTTACCATCTCAAACATTGTTCACCCTCCTAAATGTTGCCTAATCCCAACTTGGTATCCAGTTATCTATATTATAATACATTCTCATCCCTATACATTCTTGCTTATATACCACCGAGTATATCTACCCCTACTTCTGATTGTCTGCATGGAAACACAGTTTTCATTGCAGACCATTTTTCGTTTACCTCTCTATGTAACTGAGAGGGCACAAGTGTGGATAAAGGTCTGATGAGATGTGTGAGTTGCAAGTACTTATGCAGATAGGCACTTGTATCTAAGGAGGCGTAACCCATGTAAATCAGGATGCAGGTTTTCATTACTGGCTCATTAGCTCTCTGAAGATATCCCTCCAATTCCTTTAGTTGACACCAATGAGAAGCACAAGCATTTGTTGTTCCTAAAGTCACCGAATGACAACATATTTAAAGAAATGATGAAATTTGTATGTAAGTTATTAGTTGTATATATAGTCTTAGATAAAACTATTAGTGTGGATAACAGTCTTAACTCAGGTATTATTTTACTCTATAAAGACTTCTATTGAAAACGTTTTAGTGGTTGACCCATGTTAAAATCATGGCTGAAGTCATGGTAAAGAACAGAGTATAGTAAGTACCTTCGAGGCAGATTTTGCTCTAGTCTTATGTTTTAAGAGCAGAGATTGCAACTATTTTATTTCTTAGCTCAGTTTCCTTTGGAGAAAAGCTCCTATTTAAAAAATTGTGATTTTTAAATAATTATTTGCATTTTGCATTTTCCTTGTGTTTTTTTTCCAAAAATATCTAATATTTGGGCTCTATTAAATAGATTTATATAAGGAGGAACATAATTCTTTTTAATATTAGGAATAATCAAAATAATTTCTAGACAGTCAAAATTTATACTTTATTTATTTATTTATTTTACCACAGATGTGGCCCAATCCCTTTTCAGGGAATACTAAAATAATTTTTTTCTGTTTTGGCTTTTTAAGATACCTCTAGGGATATAGTTTGAAAGTAAAATAATTCCTTTAAAGTCAGATGTGGTTCCTGGCTTGCATCTTAAAGCTGTTTTCCAAAGTGAGTCACTTCCTTGGGACGTCTATCTAACTACAGTGTTTTTCTGGCATTTATTTACTTATAAAGTATATTGAGTCTCATCTCTCCATAAGGTCCTATACTAATTTCTGGAGCCATAAAAGAGTAAATGAAACTGAACCCTTGAAAGAGGCCAGTCTCATAGTCTAATGGATCTCTCTGAAGATAGTCTAAGAAAGTTTAAGCAAAGTGTTGATATGCATAGAAGTCAAAGCAACACATTCTGGTGTAGGGGATTCACACAGAGAAAAGTTTCATAGAGGTGAAGGCATTTGAGTTTGTCCTTAAAAGACAAATGAGATTCAGGTGGCATGTGATGGGGAAGGGCTTTCTAAGCATTGGAATAGCAGTGGCGAAGGTGTAGAAGGGCTGAGTTTTTCTTAATACAGTTAGAGGCTGGCTAGTGGCCTAGTGTGACTGGGATGTAAGGGTTGTGATTGGGTAGTAGAAGGGAAGGTTGTGAATTTGGAGACAGATCACAGATGACTCTGAATGCTATGTGCACTTTTGTTTACCCTTAGCAACTTCTGCTGATCGCTTTTACCGAATAGACAGATCTCAGGTAAGTTTTCTTCAGCCCGCTTATGAAAGTTAAAATTCAAGCATACTGTATTGATAGCTCATCTCACAAGATTTTCTAACAACAATACTGAAGCATTTAAAATTTTGGCATTAACCTAAACTATGAACCCTTTTGTCTTTGTGGTTTTTATCATTTGTGGACTCAATGATATGGCTTGACTTGGCAAATGAGTACAGATAGTAACTTGGCTTGTAGACATTATCACCGACCTGCACTCCAAACTTTCATTCACATGGGCACTTCTACCCCTTCCAAACCAAAGTTTATGCCTTTTAATCTCATTTCTAGTTGGCTACTTTGAGATCTCAAGTGTACATTTGAGCTATTTAGCTTTAGTTCATCAATCCCCAGCATTCAATAATGAAAAAACAAATACTTTTGACCAAGATTAACTACTTCTCCCACTGTCTGACTTGCCCTGGAGGAAAAAAAGGGGGAAGTGTAGTATTGAAACAAGTGATAAAACTGGTTGTTAACCATGCCACTTAGCTTTGACCACATCCTGGAGCGGAAGTCCAAGCTATCACACACTTATGCTGGACCAAGTGGCATATGTGGTGTCACCTCTTTAGTGGCATTTGGGAAGAAGAGGGAGTACTATTTCTGCTTGGTTCTACCAAACAAGGCCCTGGCCAACTGGGAATCCTGAACCAACTGGATTTCTCTCTCTCCATTGCTCACTGCCCGCTACAGTGTTGCTTCAGGGAGGAACACCAGCTGCTCAGGCTTCTGACAAAACACTAATCACTTGACATGCCACAGAAGTTCATGATTCCGTGAGACCAAAAAAGCTTTGTTATTCTGTAGGTGATGGATTTGAGCATCCTGTCAGTCATCTGACAGACTTATTTTTCTTCTTTAGGAACATTTGCACTTTGTGATGGAGATTTCCCAAGATGAAATTTTTATTCTCGACCCAGATATGGTGGTGTCACAGCAAGCGGGGACACCTCCGGGTATGCCTGACCTGGTGGTGGAGCAGGCCTCGGGGTGAGTGTGCTTCTCCTTGGTTGGTGCCAGCACTGAGCTGGCCACAGGGTGACTTCCATGCCTGGGATGGGCTTGGGCTTGACATTCTAATGATATGAAATCATTCTGAAATGTAGATTTCCTTATGTTTCCTTAGAGTGAGGCATAGCTGGCTCTATTATAAGGCTGCCTTATGAACGGCTGTGCAGACATACTCAATACCAATTAGAATTTTTATCATGTCTGAGCCTTCTTTACCCATCACACCAGGCCTACAAAATACTACTACTTGCATTCATGCATATACATCTGAATTATTTGGTCTACTACCCACATGAAAAGTTGACATGAATAATTTGACAATTATTCTTCTCTTCCTCCTCTTCTTCTTCACTATTTCCAGCTTCTTCCTGACACACAGAGATTGTATCACAGTGACTATGATATACCAAGCTCTTCCTTTAAAAAAAAAAAATTTTTTTTTTTTTTTACATACAAAGGAATTGACTCCAGGGAACTCCACCTTTGAGCTGTATTCCTGACACCTTTACTTATTTTTTGTTTGTTTTATTTTGAGAAAAGGTATCACGATGTTACGCAGGCTGCCTCAGACCTCAAACTCCCAATCCTTCTGCCTCTGCCTCCTGAGTTGCTGGGATCACTGGCACGTACTGTGGCACCTGGCTTCAGGCTCTTCATGAGAGTCCTGTACTATGCTACATGCACTCTTGCATCCCTCTCTCTGCTTCATGGTGACTTAATCATCTTAAGTGTTCTGTCCTTGTTTCTTGAACTGTGAAGGTCAAATCATAATAATACCTACTTAGAGAATTGTCTGAAGAGTAAATGAATTGAGGCAGGTAAAATACTTAGAAAGGTTTCTGGCATTTAGAAGACACTCATTAATACTATCTTATTAAAATCATCATCATCATTTCACAAGTACCCGCCTATTTGGTTCTATTATTATCCTAAATGCATACATAAGTAAACTGAGGCTTTGAGCTTGTTACTTGCCTGATATTATACAGAAAATAAATGGAAAACCTGTGATTCATTCTTAAGTTTTCTGATGCCAGCCCATCCATTTAACCCTCCCTAATTTAACCCTCCTACACCACCTTGCACCACCAAAATACTATTAACGTCTCTAATAGTATTTAAATATTTCAAAAATATTTAAAAATTAAAGACATTTATTCCAAGCTTTTTGCATACCATGTGTAAGCACATGAGAAACAGTAGTGCAAAATTAAAAGCAGACTAAAATCACTCAAATAGCAATTATAAATCCAATACACATACTCATACAATATAAACAGGCATATTCACCTGGGGCAACCCTTATCATTACTTACCCTTTTCATTTAAAAGTTTTTCTTTTGTCCACTGCTGCTATTTTGGAGTATCTCTCTCCATCCCTGTGCAGTGTGTGTGGGGAATGAAGAGTAGGCAGCAGTGGCAGTGTGGGACAGATACAGATCTGTGTTTAGCAAGCCAGAGCCAGTGATGTCAGTGCTATGCTAGCATGAGGGAGAATCAACAGGCCTGATGTAACCCTGGGAATCCCAAAGGTCACCTTCACAAGCCGTGGCTCTACATTGAGCCCATCATCTGTGGGGAAGCAGGTGTGCTGTTGTCTCCTACTGCAGAAGCACCAGGTGCTGGCATGCAGGTGGCTGCCCCACCTGATCCAGAGTCTCA